>CBXB010000137.1:19864-36929 GCA_000817185.1 Magnusiomyces clavatus CNRMA 12.647
CGAAAAAAAAAAAAAAAAAAAAAAAAACAAGCATTACGTTTATTAAATTTATTTATAAATAGTAGGACAAGAATTAAGAATCCGTCACGCACTTTTTATAAAAATGATACGAATATGTGATAATTACTATCAATTCACTTACATGTTGATAATGCTTTACAAATAATTTATCAATTTATCTGCATTACTGTGATAAAGGAATAAGTAAATAAAAAGAGCTTGATTTTGATTAAAAGTAAATAAAAGGTTGCTCAAATTTATACAGCTGAATGGATCTTTTTATATTATCTGATGGATCTTTTATGCCAAATAATCCATGCAAAAAAAATAAAAAAAATATTGATATTATTTATAAAATTGTTTGATTTTGCAATTCAAGTTTCGGTATTCTATTTTAAGTCTGTATGTTTCTCTTCTAAAAAAAAACATGTATATATACTAAATATAGTTGATTTAACAATAGATCTAAGAGAAAAAAAGTTTTTATTGTTTAATAATTTTTTTAAGACAATCAAACAAGTGATTATCAAAGGATAAATAACCTTCTTTAAACAAAGGCCAGTTTGTACATAATCACAATGAGATGTACCTAAAAACTGAGATTCATATTAGGAAGGGCATTGGAAACAAAATAAACGCGTTTTGGTTTGCTGTCTATAGGTGAAGCAGTAGTACTATGTCCAATAATAGGCGGTTTGAGTAGCTAAAAAAAATAGTATCTGGAAAAAAAGTGAGTACTTTCCTTTTTAGGAAATTTGTAAACAAAAACAACATGTAACTGAATTTTTTATTTTATTTAACAAAAACAGATTACAAAAGTAAATAAAAAAAAAAAAACTCACAAAGCTTTGTTCAACACTTAAAAAAACTGTAGTTTATATATAAAACCATTTATTTCTTCTATTTTTTTATTTGTTTTTTCTTACTTATTTCCCTTGTTGTCCCTTTTTTTTTTTTTTATTTTTTTTTATTACTATATATTCATTCATTTGATAATTTCTTATTGTAAGTAATGTTATATTTTTAATATACTATAATATTATTAACTGACATTTTTTAGAAATATCCATTCATCATTCATTGCAAATACACACACAAACAAACATAAACAATGGCTCAATTAGGCGAACCTGAGCTTTATTCTTACGCCAACAATTTCTGGGGCAAAGATGGGTCAGGGGTAAATACTCTGCTAACTCATGTAAATCAAGTCAAACATACTGCTGATGACATTAGAAACTTTTATAAGGAGCGTATAGCGATTGAAGAAGAGTATTCTCGCAAGCTGATAGCACTATCGAGGAAAGCTCTAGGCGTGCACGAGATTGGAACCTTAAAGGAAGCCCTTGAAACAATCAGAATTAACACAGAAGCTCTCAGTAAAAACCATGCATCTGCTGCAGCTCAGTTTAAGACTGAGCTCGACGACCCTCTTGCTGCTTTTCTGAGTGGCCTCCGAACTCGAAGAAAGGCTTTGCAAACCTCTATTGAAAAGCTCTTCAAGTCCAAAACACAACAAGAGGCAAACGTTGATAAGCTTAGAGAAAAGTATGAGTTTGAATGCAACAAAATCAACGGCTACTACGCTCAACAAAATTTACTAATGGGCAAGGAGCTTGACAAAAATAACCACAAACTTGATAAGGCTCTCGTAGCTATCGAGAGCACCAAACGTGACTACCAAAACGCTCTTAGACTACTTGCAGAAACAACAGACCGATGGAACAAAGAGTGGAAGCTGGCTTGCGACAAGTTCCAGGACTTGGAAGAAGAGCGTGTAAACTTTCTAAAGTCTAACCTATGGGCCTACACAAACATTGTGTCAACTGTTTGTGTTAATGACGACGAAGGATGTGAAAACATTAGAGTGTCTTTAGAGAAGACTGATGTCTTTGTTGACAATGATTTATTTGTCAAGACTCACGGCACTGGTAACGAGATATATGAGCCTCCAGAGTTTGTAAACTACCTAAATGGAGTTAATGCAGACTCTCTTGAAAGAAAGTTCAGATATGCAAATTTCCCAAGAATCTCAGAAGCTAACGAGACTCCAGAAATGTTTGATCCAACTGCTTCCATGTCTGGCGGCTCACTTAGATATGCTCAAAGCATACAGCCTACTATTAATGGCCGTCTTGGAGATATTTCTGAAACCCAAACTGTTGTCAACAGACAAACTAGAGACAGTGTTGTAACTAACAACAGACTTTCTAATCAATTTGGAAATCAATCAAGACCTCAATCACAAGCACAACAACACTATGTACAACAACAGCAACAGCAACAAAAGTTACAACAATTGAAGAAACTACAACAGGAGTACGAGGATACACTGGATGATATTCCAGTCTTAAATCCTCCTACTCAGGAGTATACTGATTCTCAACGTAATTCTCCCGTTCAAAACATTATGTCGCGTCAAGGTTCAATAGACTCTAACCCAACCTCTATGTCTGAACAATCTGAAGAAGACGATTCTAGAGAATACGAATCTGAAAACGTATACTCTAAACCTGCTAATGATGGTCCTTCTAATCCAATGCTTGTACTTCCGAGTGACAGGAGACCTGGTTCAAGACAACAACAATATCATGAGCAGCAACATCAAGAACAGCAGTATCACGAACAACAACAACAGCAGCAGGAATATCAAAATCAAAATCAACAACTTGAACAGCAACAACAGCAACAACAGCAACAACAGCAACAACAACAACAACAACAACAACAACAAATTCCTAATGTTGAAGTTCAGTCATCATATCAAAATTTTAACCAACCTCAAAAAGAAGAGCAACAATTTTCACAACAAGAATCTCTTCAAGATAATTCTTTAAAGAATAACAATGGATACTATTCTCAAAATGAACCACAGCAACAACAAGAACAGCAGCAGCAGCAACAACAACAACAACAACAAAAGCAACAACAACAGTCTTCCGTTCCTGTTATAAACCCACCTGAGTCTGCTCCCACCATTTCAGAACCCGTCCAAGAAAAGCAAGAACAACCAAAAAAACGCACATGGGCTTCCCCATTCCGTCGTCGTTCTAGAAAGGACTTGAAAAAGGGTTGGAGTGCAAACACAACTCCTACCAAGAATGTTGCTGAATCGCTTGGTGCCCCACGCGCACCATTTACTGCTAACAATAGCAGTGCTCCAAACAGTGGTCCTAGCACTCCTACCAGCTCAAGAACAAGATCTGGTACTATTGAAGGTCTTCAAAAACCATCTATTGCATCTTTCAAGGTCAATCAACAACAGAATGACATGAAAAATAACAACGAACCATCTTCAAGCGCACGACCTGCAACTGTTCTTTCCATGGGAGATAATATGTTTGATTTGGGCGTCAATGCATCCAACAGATCGCCATTTGAAAGCAGATCCAAGGCTCCTTCTCCCACAAAGTCATTCGCCAAAGATGATCCTTTGGTTCAAGCCTTGGAAAAATTAAAGATTGCAGGTGGTGGTGGACCCGCCATGGGTGGCTCAAACAGTACCAATACCTCAAACTTTGCTACTCCATCTGGATCTCCTATAAAACCTACTAGCGGCAACAACGGGTTCAACTCTGTAAAGCCTCCTCCTCCAATGATGAACCATGACCTTAGACATCAAAGATCTGGTACTGGTCTTGTTCCTCCACAAGCTGCTTTCACTTCTACAGAAATGCAAGCTGCTTCTGCCAAGTACGCTAACCAAACTAAAGAAATGTTTAACAGCGACGACGTTAGCAGACAACGTTCTTCTGCCTCTAACAGATACAATGGAAGTATGGGCGGCGGAAGTGCTCCTCCACCAAGAGAGCGTAGATCTGCATCTCCACAACCTGGATACTCTCAACAATTCTCTAATCCACAACAGGGTCCTCCTCAACAAAGGATGCAAAGACCTCGTACAATGTATGAAAACGACTTTTCTCATCCTTCAATGATGATGCAACAACAACCACAGCACCAGCCTCCTGCTCCAATTGGTCAGGGTGCTCATGGTCATCATTACAGATCATTGTCTGCTAATCCAGACGAACGTGGAAATGATAGGTATTCTACTGCTTCTGACATGGGCCCTGCCGTTGACTATAACAAGTATGGAAATACCAATGGCTATAATAGAGATGTATCTCCTAATCCTCGTGGTAACAATAACAACATCATTGGCGGTTATGGCAGTGCCAATAACATGCCTATGAATAACAATGCTGCTACTGCCGATCCTATTAGAAGATCAGCTTCACCCAACCCAATGTCTGCTGCAGGAGGTATGATGAGATCTGCCTCTCCAAATCCTATGGCTGGAGGAATGATGAGATCCGCGTCTCCTAACCCAATGTCTGCTGCAGGAGGTATGATGAGATCCGCATCTCCAAACCCTCAACAAATGAATAATGGGCGCCCAGCCTCTCCAAACCCCATGATGATGATGAGATCCGCATCTCCAAATCCAATGTCCATGCCAGGAAACTACAATAGTAGTCCAATGATGATGGGCAATAATAATAACGGTGGTAGTAATAACAATTATAGAAGAAGTGCGTCTCCAAATCCTCAACCTGATGATTTTGATAGATATGGAAATAGAATGATGCCAGCAACAGCAGCATCATCTCAATTCCCTCCTCAACACCAACCACAACCACAACAGTTTATGGGACATCATCACAGAAACTCTTCTACTAATGGTCAAAACATAAATAGATCTGTTTCTCCTGCTCCTTATCACTCTCAACAGCAGCAACAAATTCCACGTAGTGTATCTCCAAACCCAATAATGATGAACAATAATAATGGATACATGAGAAATAATTCAATGTCAACACCAAATGTAAACTTTATGGGTGCTGGAAGTCCTATTGCTCCTAATAATAGTGGATATATGAGTAACAATGGATCTTCATCAATGATATCTCAACAACAACCTGCACCTGTTGTTGGTGGAGGAATGATGATGAATAATAGTCCTAATCCTAGTAATAGCAGCCTTCCAACTACTGCTAAAGATGGTAGACCAGTAATCAAATATTGTAAAGCAAACTTTGATTATAGGGCTGTCATTGCTGAGGAACTGGGGTTCAGAAAGGGAGATATCATGCTTATTGTTAAAATGTTAGACGACGGATGGTGGGAAGCCCAATGCTTGAATGATGGAAGAATGGGACTGGTTCCCGGAAACTTCATGGCTCCCTTGTAGAAAAATTGTAAACAAAAAAATATACACATAAACTCATA
This sequence comes from Magnusiomyces clavatus CNRMA 12.647, assembly GCA_000817185.1. NCBI lineage: Eukaryota > Fungi > Ascomycota > Dipodascomycetes > Dipodascales > Dipodascaceae > Magnusiomyces > Magnusiomyces clavatus. The sequence goes on from CBXB010000137.1 coordinate 25,097, forward strand.
GTTTTTTTTACCAAGTATAATAATTTCATATATTCAAAACGTATTAATATCTTTTTTTATTTTGTTTTATATATAGACTATTATATCAAATATCACATTTTTTTTTTAAAAAATACTATAGAGAGCAATTCATTAATAAATACTTTGCGATAAAAAAATCTTAAGCCATTGTTGAAGGACCAAGATGATTACCATAAACTAATCCTTGCTCTTCTAAGACTTTAAATACTTTTGCTTTGGTCTCAGTCTTTATCGTTTTACTTGCTTCTTGTTGTAAATCATAAATAATAGACAAATTGTTTAGTACTGTCATAGTTTTGACTTTGTTTGACAGAATCATTTTTTCCAGTAACGATACTGCTTCTTCAATTTTGCATTTATGAAATTGGGTAACACTCAAATTGTTTGACAATGCAATAGCTATTGGAGACATTTCCTTGTTTTCTTCTTTTTCTTCTTCTTTGGTTTCTTTATCCATTGACAAACTGTTAATTTGGTTTATTAATGATTGCTCAGCGGCATCCCAATCTGCGTCAGCTATAAAGCAAATTGACTTTCCCATATCGGAATTTGTCTTATCAGAAAGCTTGGAAAACCATTGACGTGCAGAAATGGTGTCCCCGGTTTGTAAATAGGTCATGGCTAGGGTAAAGGCAACACGATCTTTAAACTTTTCAAAATCCTCTTCTGTTTCGTAATTATTATGATATTCTTTATCATTGTCATCATCATCATTGTCTTCCTCTTTATTTGTAGTATTTTTATATTCTTCCTCATTCTTTTCTTTATTTCTCTTTTTTTCACAACTATTGTGCATTGAAATCAAAAGGGAAATGGCAGATTTGGTATCTCGCATTCCCAAAATCATGGTTGCCACAAAAAGCCCTAGGTTACGAAGCCGGACTCTCCATGTAGCCAATCGGTACTTTGTCTGATCAATGTTTTTTTCCAAAACCTCAAACTCTTCTTTTGATAATGGGACAACAGCAGAAGGTTGCTTTAACAACAACTCCTCTTCATTTTTCTCTTCTTTCCCTAACAGAATCTTCTTAGACGTTCGCCTGTATTCCAACAGCTTGTTTAAAAATATCTTTTCTGATTGAATAGAGCTTCTAGCCTCGCGAGCCAATAAATAGTATTGAGAAAGACCCTGCGGGTTGTCGCCGCCAGCCTGCGTCCGCACACTCAGCAGCCTCAAGTTCCAGGGCACAACAGACTCGTTTGTAGGCGTAATGCGATACCTCTTGTCGTTCAGGTCTTCAAAGTGCCGACTCTCGTCTCGCGCAATGCCATCCATCTTTGCAAAAATTAGGGCTGACTGCCGAATATACCATAGCTCAAACACTCTGTTGATTTCCTGTCGTGATTTAAGCGGAGGCTTAAACTGAAGAATAAGGTCACGGCACAGGTCGGCGCATTGTTTGATGTATCCATTGTTGAAGAGTGCTAGTGGATCATTTGCTATTTCTTGAGGTGGTATTAATGAGTACGGATGTGGTGGTTTCTTTAATCAATTAGAAAAAAACAGAAATAAAAAATATATCAATTGTTAAAGAAGAGTTATGTTGAATAATTGAGTAGATATTTAAAGCACTTACAAATACAGGAAGTTTCAGAAAACATTCTGGCTTTATCAGGTGAGAAATGTCGGGTAGTTTTTGCTCAGCCATAATGATAGTTATGATTTCTTGTTGTTCTTTTTTAAATGTTGGAGATAATAAAAGCTCAAAGTGTCCAAAAACATTCTCTCATTCAGGACACGTGACTATCCATTCTAATCCAACAATAACAAGGCTCTTTTTTGGTTATATTAGCAAATCAAACTGCCTTTTTATTTTTATTTTTTTTATTTTTTTTTATTTTTTGTCAATTGATATTAAATTTTCAACTTCAATCATTATCACCAAGTAGTAACAACAATTGTTCTATATACAATACCTTTAAAAAACTCTCAATTCATTGATATTGGTTTTTTTTTTTTTTTCAAATGGCTCGTCATGAAACGAAGATCTAATACTCCCTCCGCAAAGGGCTCGAAATCAGCTCTCAAATCACCTAAACTTAACAAGCTTCCTTCATCTAATACCCCCCATGCCGCAACGAACCAGCGCCCACTTTCTCTAAAAAACATTTTCATTGCAGCTACCTTTTTAAAGGTCCTTCTCTTTGTCGCATACCACTCAACCGACTTTGACGTCCATCGGAATTGGCTTGCCATCACAGCAAACATCCCTCTCCGCGACTGGTACACGGAACATACCTCTCAATGGACTCTCGACTACCCTCCTTTTTTCGCATACTTTGAGTACATACTTACCTGGTTTATCCCCCAGGTGGTCAAGGACGACGGGTGCCTGGACATTGTAGAAAAGGGAAATTACGGATGGCCCACAATTGCGTTCCAGCGCACTACTGTCATAGTCACAGAAATCTTGCTTTTCTGTGCCCTGCAGTACTATATCGACACTCGTGGGGAAAATCACGACGACGAAGTAGATGCAGACGACAGCGTCCGTGACTCTGCAAAAAGGTACAAAAAACTTCAGGCCTTTGCAGTCGCCGGGTCCATTGCACTTTCTCCAGGCCTGCTGATCATTGACCACATCCACTTTCAATACAACGGGTTCATGTACGGGATCCTCATTTACTCGCTAGTTGCTGCCATGAACAACAAGCCACTATTGTCCGGTGCCCTTTTCGCTATCCTACTGTGTTTCAAGCACATCTACCTCTATTTGGCTCCTGCTTATTTTGTCTACCTGCTTCGCGTGTACTGCCTGGACTCGCCCAAACCTACCAAGGCAGCGCTCAACAACAACAACAGGTCTTCAGTCCTGGCCATTCCTCCCATCTGGCCAATTAAGGGAATCAACTGGTCCCACGTAGTGAAGCTTGGTGCCGCTGTAATCACGCCGTTTGTCCTGGCCTTTGGCCCCTTTGTGTACTACAACCAGATGCCTGCTGTCCTGTCACGACTGTTTCCCTTTTCGCGCGGCCTGACGCACGCCTACTGGGCACCCAACGTCTGGGCCGTGTACTCTTTTGTCGACAGAGTCCTTGGGTTTGTCTATGGTAAATCGTCTGCTGGGTCCACGCGAGGCCTCGTTGGCGACGTCACCTTCAGCGTTTTGCCCGAAATCACTCCACGACTCACCTTTCTATTGACTCTGTTTTACATGGTGCTTGCGCTAATCCCGTTGTTCTTGTGGCCTACGGTGTCTAGGTTTTTGGCGTCAGTGACTCTTTGTGGGTACGCGTCGTTCCTGTTTGGTTGGCACGTCCACGAAAAGGCAATTCTGCTCATTATCTTCCCCTTTTCTTTCCTTGCCTTGAAAGATTCACGGCTATTGTCGACGTTTGTACCCTTGACAGTGTCTGGGTACATATCACTCTTCCCCCTGATCTTCACTTCTGGCGAGTCGATACTGAAAACATGCTACACATTTGTATGGTTTGTCATGTTCCATTTGTCCTTTGTGAACCTTGTTCAAGTGAGAAAGGTCCAGCGCCACGTATTTTTGCTTGACAGAGCAAGGCTTCTTTATATGATAGGCTTTGTGCCTCTCATGATCATGGCATTTGCGACTGAGCATTTCCTGCCGTCAAGGTTTGAGTTTGCAAGCCTTATGGCCATCAGTGTTTACTGCTCTATTGGAGTAATTGGTTCATGGGCAGGTTTTTCCTGGTTGTACTTTTTTGATGAAGAGATATGGAACTAGGCAAACAAAAAAATAAAATATAGTTAATGATAATTAATGATAATTAATGACTTATGCTGTATCAAAGTTAAAAAAAAAACAAACAAACAAAGAGAGAATTATAGAAAACTAGCAAAAAAATAGCATCTGAAAAAAAAAAAAAAAAAAAAAAAAAAAAAAAAAAAAAAAAAAAAAAATAGAAAAGAAAAATTCAAACATCCCAATGACTAAAGGAATCAGTTGCCAACAATTGCTCAGTTAAAAATGATTATTATGAAATTGGCTAAATGTTTTGGATATTAGATACTGTGCTATATACCTTCTTATTAATTTGCTAAAATAGGCACGATTTGACTAGTTACCGTAATCTGAGATGCTGAACATACATCACCAAAGAAAAAAAAAAACATGAGATCAATTATACGGCTGAAAAAACTTGGTCAATGATAAAATTCTAGAGTTGGATTTTTTTGTTTTGTTTTTCTTGTTCATTTATACCTCTTCATGATCAGGCTCATTTTATTATTATTATTATTATTATTATTATTATTATTATTATCAGGTTTTGATAAGAGGCGGTTTAGTATATTACTAGATTCAGTCAGGTTCTTTCTACATTGATTGAATTCTAAACCAATTTGATAATAAAAATCTTTTCCTGTTAAAATATTACAATTTAAATTGATTAATTAAATAAATAGATATATATTATCAGTTTTAATATTTTTAAAAACAAAAAATAAAAATAAATAATACATGAGAAAAAAGAGTTATTTCTATGTCTTTTTTCTTTTTTTAGAAAGGGGAGCTTCCATAATTTTTGAACAATCAGGACAGTACCAATAATCCGAAGTTGGTACTTCTGTAAGTTTTAGACAAGAGAAATGAAACCATTTATACTGGCAGTTTCCGTTATCACAAGCAATCATAGTATCACCAACGATTTCGGCACGCCCACAGAAACAAAACGATTCTGCCTCTTTGGATTTTGAACGTCTGCTTCTAGTATTAGCAGTAGTAGTGCTACTTTGAGGCTCTTTTGAGCTTGATTTTGTACGTTTACCTGACGACCTTTCTAGCTTTGTGCTTTCTAAAGATAAGGAATTAGCATCGTCCTTCTCCTTTTTAATTTTTGTTGGTGGTGTCTTGCTTCTGATGATTCTTTTAGTTACAGTCAACGCTCTCTTTGTTATTCCGGGCTCTTCTTTTATTACAACCTCTTTTTTAACTTTTGGCTGTTGCTCTTTAGTTGTAAATGTATTATTATCACTGGCGGGAGGATTGGAAGTGATATTATAACTTGCCAATCTCGCTGCTTGCCGTTTGCTTTTCCTTTTTTCAACAGGAGCTTTGACTTTCCTCTTGTTATTTCTTGTTGATAATTCCGAGTCAACAGCTTCAGCTAATCCATTCACAAAATCCTCCTTTATTGGTTCAAATTTCACAGTAAGTTCTGGTTCAGCTTTTAAAGCTTTAGTTTCTTGCGTCAGGTCAGACTCACTGAGAATTTTTTTGACAACAGTCTCAACGTTTGAAATAGAATTTTGATTTAAAAGACCACTTTTGTTAGATTGAATTGATTCATTCTCATTTTCAGAAACTTTAGCAGATGCAGATTCATTTTCATTTCCAGAAACTTTAGTGGAGGCAAGTTCATCAACTTTTATTAATTCATTTTCAGGCTCAAGGGGATCATTCAATTCATTCGTTATTGAGGAATTATTGCTATTCTGATCAGATGAGATATCTTCTTTGTCAAACCTCGAGTTCATAGCTGTTTCAGCAGTATCCGTCAAAACTGTTCGATCAGCAGTGTTATTTGCAGCGTATTGACCTAGGGGCTTGTCTCCACTATTTTGATTGGTGCCTTCTTTCTCTTCCTTAGTTTCCACATCTATTTTAGCTTTTTTTTCTTTTATTTGACTAAAAGCATTTTTTATGTTGACATCTCCATCGGATTCTATTTGTTTTTGGTAGGAGGTTTGTTCAATCTCACCAGCTGTCTTTGATTCTTTGGATTTCGAATCGTATTGAACGCCTTCTTGATTTTGAATATTGGTTTCTAAAGGGGTTAAAGCTTTGGATTCAAAAGGTATTGTATTGTACTCCAATTCTGAATTCTTCACCGTATCAGTGGATAGATTCTCCTTTGGCTCAAGATTTTCTGTAACAGTGCCAATAAAGTTGTTTGTAATAGGATTTTTCAAATCAAGTTGATTGTCCGAATTGTCTTGCAGGTTATTCTCTTTGTTGGATGCTGATAAATTATCATCGTGACTGTTGGACTCTGTTACAATCTCCTCTGTAGTGTCTTCTGTGTGGATGTTATCTGAAGTAGATTTTTCAGCTTTAGACTCTGTAAAGGAGACGCGCTTTACTTTGTCTTCTGTGTCAGAATTTAAAAAAGTTTGAACATGCTTTTTGACACTTTCAATTTGCTCAGATCCAATTGGCATTGATTTGGCACCACCATCGAGATACTCTTTATCTTTAAAAGAAGCTGGACCTTCAGCCTGGTCAGTTCTATTTTCAAAATTCTTCGAAATAGTTGCTAAAGATTCAGTATCTGTTGAAAACTCAACACTATCGATAGTATCTTTTAACTGGATACTATTGCCAAGAGTTCTCTCATTATTTCCTGACAAACTACCATCTACATTATCGAGCTTATCAAATTTGTTATCTTCAGTAAAGCTTGGATTTGATTCATTGCTTGAATTTGCTGAAGCGTTCTTAATTTCAGCTTGTTGACTATTATTCTCATCAAAGGGAGAAGAAGAACTAAGAGCTTGAGGTTGAGACGTTTTAGAAGCCTCATCTTCATTATCAGCAGATTTATTCAAATCTCTATTGAGAATATCTCCATATTCTACAGAGCCTGCCCTAGTTTTTGGAAAATCAAATTCATTGTTTTCTTGGGTTTCTGTTTTCATTTCAGCTATTATATCCACAGAGTCGTCCCTGTCGTCTCCAGAATCATGGATATCACTACTAGCGACTCCAATGGTATGCTCAATATAGGCTTCGTCTTTCAAAGACCCAATTTCAGTTTGTTTGGAACCTTCTTCATTTGAATTGTTTTCTTCGGAGTTGAATAGCTCGTGAGAATTCTGTGCTTCTTCAAGTTCTTTTTCAATGCCATCGTATGAACTATTAACTTCAGGAATAATAGAACCTTGGTCCTTTTTTATATTGCTAATTTTATCGGAATCAGAATGTAAAGGTATTTTTAGATTTTCTTGCTCAAGAATAGTGCGGGATAAAGCGACGTTTGTTTCATCTAGTTTTTTTTGTTCAGTAAAATCGTAGACATAAGATTTGTTTTCTTTATAAGATACTTCAACATGGTCAGTTTTTAGTTTGTCATTAGAAGAAACAAGATCATCATCCTTTTTTTTGTTAACCTCCAAAGCTTCCTCATCTGCTTGAGCAACAGAAATAGAAAATTGTTCTTTCTCAGTCAGCGATGCATCTTTATTGCCATTTTTGTCTTCTAAATTGGCCAAGTTAGATATTTTGTTCTGTAAGGGAGAGTCAAGAGAGCTATTTGCTTCTTGCGTTTCAGAAAACTCAATAGATTGGTTTGCTTTCTCATTTTTTAAAAAGTTTTCTGTTAATTCAGCATCATTCTGTGCCTGTTTTGATCTCCCTCTTCTTCTTCGAGTTCCTGGAGATTTGTTGCTGTTGCCACTATCAGGGGATTGTAATGCAGCCAATTTGCGTTTTAAATACATTTCATGAGAGTATTTGTAGTTCGGTTTTCCGATAGCCTCACCGGTAACTGGATCTCTTTTGATTTTGTAACTACCAGGAGGTCTCCCAATTCTGACATAGTTTTTGGGAAGCTCTACATGTTGATAAAATTGAGAGGGACTTACATCTGACTCTTTTGCTTCGTTGATTGATGGGGTTTTATTTAAAGAGGGTTCTCCTCTAAAGGCATCAGACCTGTTATCAGTTTCTTTTTTGTCTGGAGTAGAAGTAGCCAAGTCGGATTTTGATGGTAAAGATGTCTCACTTATGAATAAAACCTTTTCATTCTCAGATTCTAAAAAAAAATAAAAATAAAAAAAGCATCAGTCTTCTGCTTTTCAAGGCAAAAAAATAACAGAAACTTACCTGTGTCAGTCTTATAAGCTGTTGACATTTTCAAAGTTACAGGGGGTCTCCCTTTTCTACCTCTTTTACTTGGTTGAGTATTCCGTGCACTGCTTGAAATTAATCTTTTATCTAGAAAATATTCCAAGTAATCTAGAGAATCAATATTGAGAAGCTGTTCAAGAGCATCTTGAGGGTCGCCCCCATAAAACTCAATATATTTTGGTAATACTTTATCTTGGTTTTTATGCATTCCAAGGTCGGTTAGAACCTTGATGAGCTTAAGTTGATTGTGATGAAATATTTCATTTTGAGAAGAGCTGACAAGCTGATAATCATCATCAGCATCGTTAACCAATTTGTGACGACGTACAACAGATAAAGCACCTCGAGCATGTCTATGTGCACGTTTATTTCCCACATCAGTTATAAGATCCAAAAGTTCATATTGCTGCTCATTAGGCTCGGTATCTGTTATCTCTTTGGGCCTCAATGTTTGGGAATCTTTTAGTTCATTTGTAGATTCAAATTGAACCTCATTTTCATCAGTTATATCTTTCTTACCTATTTTTTTTTCAGAGTCTGAAAAAAAGATTTCATCTAATTCACTTAGGCTTTCGTCAAATATACTTTCTTCCTCATTGACGTCGCTATCCGAAGCGTGAATCGCGTCAAATTGTTGATGTATGGCAGATTTTGGATCTAGTATACTACTACCTACATCAATTGATGAATTTTGAGTCAAAATTTTATTATTTTCGCCTGATTTTGATGCGTCAATCTGGATTCGTTGGCTCTCTAGCAATTCTTTGAGTTTAGATATAGGCATGTTATTTTCAATTGCTTCTATACGTTGAATCAATTCATCCGCTGCATTGCTACTCAAGTAGTCTGATATTCTTTCTAATTCATTTTCAACATGACTCTTCATCTGTTCCATGTGAGCCTTAATGCGTACAGCTTCTGCATAGGAATTTGAATATAGCGAAACCTTTTTCTCTGTCAACTGAATAATTTTTTGAAAAGTATCAATTAGATTTGTTGATATATTGTCTTTCAACTGAGCTTGAGACACTTCTTTTATATTTCCCGTTTCTATAATATTTTCATTTTCTGAGAAGCTTGTTGAATATGATATTTTTGATAGTTGCTGAGACAGCTGAAAAATTGCATTATCAAGCTTACTGGAAACATCTTTAGCTTTTTTATTGAGATAAGCTATTAGCGAATTGGATTTGCAAAGATCTTGAGCAAGCAGATCCATTTGGATTACATAAATAATTTAGCCCATTCAATAAAAGTCGAAGTTGAATATATTATTTGTTGATAAAGAAAACGTTAATTAAACGCTTTCAAAGCTTCAAAACATACACTTTCATGTCCCCAAATCAAGGAAATTAGGTAGAAGTGGTTAGGGCTGTTACTTCGGCTGAAGAGATTATGGGGTGAGGGGCAAGGGTTGATAGGTTAGGGTTGGTAGGGGGTCAATAAATTCGAAAATTTTTCGCAGTAAATTTAGATAAAAGATAAATAAATTTTTTTTCCCTTCAAATATTTTTCAAAAAGTCTTTTTTTCTTGAAAAATTTTTGAAATCATTAAAGTTTTTGATTTTTCATTGATATAATAATATTATAATGCTTAGGTTGTTAATTAAAGCTCCGAGATCAGCTGTAGTGAAAACTAACAGCAGTCTCTTTACACTCAAGCAGCAAAGCTTAAATGCACTTAATGCTCCGACTTCTATAATCTCATTGAGAAACTTTGCTTCAACAAGCTTATCTCAATATGAAGATAGAGGATACAACAACAACCGCGGTAACACTGGATACAGAAACAATGACAACGGATACAGAAACAATAATGACAATGGATATAGAAACAATAACAACGGATTTAGAAACAATAATAATAACAACAGATTTTCTAATGACAGACGTGGTGGCGGAAATTCACGAAATCAGAGAGGCAATGGAGCTGCCGCTTTTGACTCCTCTAGAAACAATGCCAGTGCTCGTCGTGGCACTGAAGGCGACGGGTTGAGAGGAATGGAAGATTACGAAAGAATCACTGATTTGTCAGATGTTGATTTGAATGAAATCGCCCAAAAAGCCCAAAGTGAAACTGAACAAGGAACAGATGGTCCTGCTAACAAGAATGATTTCTCTTTAGTCAACACTGAACTTTTGGGAGAGCACAAAATTCTTTCTAGAGTTTTAGTTAACTCCTTACTTTACAACAGAAAGTACGAACATTTGACTAAGGTCCAATCACAAACCATGATTCCAATTTTGAGAGGTGAATCAGTTGTTGTCAAGGCCAAGACAGGTACTGGTAAGACTGCTGCATTTGCTGTTCCAACGATCCAATTTGTTTTGGATGCTATTAGAGAAGAAAGAGCCAACCCAAAGACTACTCCTGAAGAATCACACAAGTCTGTATATGGGGCATCAGGAAAGGTCAAGGCCATTATTATTTCCCCCACTAGAGAGTTGGCCCAACAAATTGCCGACGAAATTACTTCTATTACTTCCTACGGCGAAATGAGAAATATTACCACTGTCTGCATGGTTGGTGGAGTTTCTAAACTTCCTCAGCTCAAATATGCATTCCAAAGACAAAGATGTGCGGATATCATTGTAGCCACACCCGGTAGACTTTTTGATGTTTTGAAAGAGCCCGGTCTTGAAAAGTTTTTCACTGATGTCAAGATCAAAGTTTTGGATGAAGCTGATAGACTTTTGGACATTGGTTTCTCTAGAGAGTTGGAACAAATTGATGATGTTCTTGTCGGGCTCAGCAAAGGACCCCAAAAATTCCAAACCTTGTTGTTCTCTGCCACTATTGACAAGAGAGTCCGAGACTTTGCTCGTCTTGAGTTAGGAGCCAGAGCCAAGGTTGTTGACACTGTTCCAAAGGACGAACCTGAAGCACATGCTTTGGTTGACCAAAGTGTTGTTGTTTGCAACAGCTGGCAAGAAATTTACCCAGCTGCATATATTGAGATCACTAATGCTTTAAAGAGACATGCTGAAAAAACCGCTAGTCTTCCATACGAAGAAAGAAAACCATTTAAGGGTATTGTTTTCATGCCAACAGTTCCTACTGTCAGCCACTACCACGATGTCTTGAAATCCGCTTTCAAGATGGCCCAAAAGGCACTAGGAATCCGAGAATCCAAGGGCTTGATTCCCAGAGTTTACACTATTCACGGACAAATGACGCAAGGTGCTAGACAAAGAGCTGCTGATGAATTTAAGAGCTTGAATGAACCTGTTTTGCTTGTTACTACAGACGTTGTTGCGAGAGGTATGGATTTCCCCAACGTCACCAATGTTTTCCAAATGGGTACTCCTAGAGACGCTGCCAGTTATGTTCACAGAATTGGACGTACTGGACGTATTGGCCACCACGGTGAAGCCTGCATGATCATGACTGTTGACGAATTACCATACTTGAGATTGTTGGCTAACAAGAATATCAAGATTGAGAAATTGCGTAAATTCAAGCACTCTGATACCAAGATCACACCAGAACAAATCGAAGGTTCCGAAGCTCCTGAAAAATCCATTACCGATACTGATGTATTCTATTCAGCTTTGGACCTTGTTGATTTGGATGCCGAAGAGAGCATCAGATTGATTGAAGGTTTACTTAGTTCTTATGCTTACATGCGTCGTGACTTTGGCGTCAACGGTGTTGAATACCTTAAGAAGAATGAGAGCTTTGCCACAGAGTTATTTAAGTTACAAGACCATGTCTGGAGTAGAAGATTGTTTGAATCGTGGGGAGCTTCTAATCAAAGAAGAGGTGGATTCTGGAAGGGATCAAACCGTAACGAAGCTGGATTTGCTCAAAGAGGATTTAACAACAACAGAGCAAGCTCCAATTACAGAAAAGCTAACTTTAATGATGACGACTTTAGATCATTTGAACCAAGATCCAATACCAGAAGAAGATATTAAAAAAAAAACTGCATTATTAATTACTACTAGGGATTGATGAATTTCCATCAAAAAAAAAAAAAAAAAAAAAAAAA
>CBXB010000137.1:37003-71444 GCA_000817185.1 Magnusiomyces clavatus CNRMA 12.647
AAAAAAAAAAAAAAAAAAAAAAAAAGATTAAAAAAAAGGAAAAAATGAGATTTTTTTTTTTCAACACTTTCAAAAATCAAGGGTATAAATATTTTTATTTATTTTATTTTATTTTTTTCCTTTTTTAAATGTAAATATTTTTCTTTTTTGTTTTGTTATTATGTAAATGTTGCTTGTTAGATTTGAATGTTCTTTTCCTTTTTTTGGGTTTGTATTGTATATAATGTATTAATAGGATCGATGTGAATATTATGAAACTTTTGATAAAAAAATATTAATGCATTTAGAGGGGGGTTGGTATAAATTAAACATTGGAGACAATAGTATACTTGAAATAAAAGACATGTATTTTAAGATTACATAAGCGACATAAGCGACATGACAACAAAAAAAAAAACTAATTTCATACTTTTATCCACATTTCAACAGCTATATCAAAGAATTGGATTGATTTGAGTTTGATGTGATTGCTGTTGAGATGGATGTGGTAGAGGAGGTTGCTGTTGAGCTAAAGGAGGTTGAGAAGGAGGAGGAGGAGGTTGTTGTTGTTGTCGAGCACCTTGAGAAGCTTGATTTATACGGGCAGTATAATTTTCAATAAATTCAAGCAATCCCTGATAAATGATTTGGTGGTCGAGGTCCTGTCTAAGTCCACTGACGCAGACAACAGCAACCGTTCCCTCAGTGCCTCTAACTCTGATGGGGAAGCCACCACCATGGATAGAGTACTCGCGCTCATCCAAAAAGAAGGCCTGCTCGATGGTTTTGTTCTGTTGCCTTAGCTTGCAGCCCATGTAAAAGGAGGCTCTGCCGAAACGGAACACTGTGCGCCGCTTGCGGGCGATCCAGTGCTGGTTATCGAGGTTCACGCCGGGCTTGGAAACTGCGCAGAAGAGCTGGAGACCGCCAGCAGTGGTGATGTCGATGACAATGGGGGATGCTTGTGACTGAGCACGACGACGAATGATGGATCCGATTTCCCAAGCAATGTCGGCGTTGAAGGCAGGAAGAATGACTTCTTGTTCTTGACGATCTAAGTCATTAAGACTGAGATCGTAGTTACTTGGAGGCATTGCTTTTTTCGTAGATGATGATGAAGAAGAAGGAGCAGCTCTAAGGTCTAAAGATTCTAGAATAGCTGTAAGAAAGTTACCTGGAGAATCCACTTTTGCGATTTTTTGATTTGTTTTTTTTTTTTTAATCAATTGAGTTGATCTGTATTATTCATTCAAAATTTCTTTTGAAATAAAGAAACATGTAAAGTTTATAAAGAAAGAAGAAAATAAAATAAAAAAGAATGAAAAAAGCGAAATAAAAAAAAAAAAAGGGAACTGGTTGAAACAGGGATTATATTTTAAAAAAAGATTAAAAAAAAAATAAACAAATAAAAATGGTGGAGAGGTTTCAGTTGCAGCCAAATCCCACTGTGGTAGACCAACAACCTATTATTATTTTGTTTGTTTTTGTTACACGGCTGTTACTATCAAAATTTCAACCTTCAAAAATCCCATCATCGTAACCATCACTCATCACCACCTAAATTTAATTATTATTATTTTTTAATACAAATTGTTGTTATTTGTATCTATCCCGCTCTTTTATTTTGATACAACATAAAGTTTTAATTTTTAATTTATTAGTTTTGTATAATAATAATAATGACTACTGATTCAACAAATTCTCCCGCTTCACAATCTGGAACAAACAACTCACAATCAACCACGTCTCCAGCATATCTACAAAATGCAGCTAGTAACAGAAACGGTGTTGGTTTGGGTAATTCAAAAGATGGTGCATTCACTAGAAAGTGGTTCAATCAAGAAGTGACTCCTATATTATTAGAAGGAATGAGATACTTAGCAAGAGAAAAGTATGTTTAAGTTAAAAAAAAATAAGAATAGATATACTAACTTATTGATATAGACCTGTAGATCCAATAATGGCATTAGGACAATTTCTAATATCGCATGCTGAAAAACGTCACAATAATGCAGTTACAGCAGTCAACGCTATAATTTCAGCAAACGCAAATGAAAACGATGAACAAGATGACGACGATCAAGTCATGGATGATGCAGTCAATGATAACAGTAGTACAAATAAGCAAGAACATGGGTACAATAACAATAATACTACTATTAAAACTGAAAGTCTAACAGATAAAACAAACATTTCAAATAAAAAAGAAACAAATCCAACTCTTTCTAATTCTGTTTCTGCTAATGACACAGCTTTAAACAATGAAGGAGTTTCATCTCAAAATAACAATAATAGCAATAATGAATCACTTACATCAGATCGCGACTCTTATAAGAATGAGCCTACTACAAATTTAAATAACGATGATAATAATCAATCATCTTCTGTACTGCCGAACAATCCATCAATATAGGTTGCTGTTGAAACATTTTTATTTTTATTTTTTCTATATTATTGTTATTTTGTTGTTAATTTTTAATAAAATGTATAATGAATATATCATTAAATCTTTTTGAATATACAAATTAATCATGTACATAATAATACAACCTATTATTACAAACAAATATAAATGAATAATTTTAAAAAGTATAAAAATACAACAATATTATAAATACAAGATTATTTTCTTTTTAGTATAATATAAATTTTTAATAAAAATCATCAGATAAATCATGTAATTTTCTATTGATTCCGGCTTCAAACAAAGACATGGCGGTCTGTTGCGCTGTACCTGTATACTCGAGCCAGTACTGCAGGGCTTCAAACGGGATCGACACTTCTTCCGGGAACTGGAGCATTATTTTGACACGATTTCGAATGGCAGTGAGCCACCGAGGTGAAAAGTCTGATATAGATTGTTGTGAAGGATGTTTCATAGTACCGTTACTAGAAAGCCTTCGAACACGAGAAATTTGCTGTTCTAAAAGAGTTACTTCTCTTTCTTCTTTTTCTTTTTCTCCTTTTTCCTCTTCTTCTTGGTCAGATTTTGCTGATTCAATTGAAGAGATAGAAGATGAACGTTTGAATGAAAGAGATGACGAGGAAGAAGGAGAAGGGTTGGTGGGGGTAGTGGCAGCAGCTATTGATTTCCAGTAGAATTGAGACATATCGCCAAATCGGGCCTGAAAAAACCAAGCAAGGACTTCTGCAAACTCATCTTGATCTTCATAGAGGTTTTCAGAAACAATATACCAAAGGCTTTGAATAGCCCTAATCATTGAATAGTGCATTATATATATTATAAGATAATTGTGTGTAAGTGTGTGTGTGTGTGATTGTGTATCTTTAATCAATTGATGTGTGATGAATATATATTGATAATGTGTATATGATAAATAAATAGAAAAAAACTTTTCAAAATATGGATATTGTATTGTATTTATAGAAAATCTTGCTTATGAGGAATATATATAATAAAACAAAACAAAAAATACCCCTCATTTCACAAAGCCTATAATTGAAAACAAAAAAATCATGTTAAAACTAGTCAATTTTCAAATCAATAAAATATTTTGTTGCAATATTAATGTGTAAAAATAAAACCACTCATGCTAAAATAAAACAAAAATTACACACACATTTATAATAATCATATACAAAATCACCTTTTTTCTTCCATTTCTACCTCCAAGTATTGCCTATATACTATGTCGATTGAAAAAAGAAAAGAAGGAAGACGATAATATATAAATTTTGATACTGTACCAAAGCTACTTACTTACTTACTTACTTGGACTATTATTGCGTTGTTTTTTTATATTGAACAATTATCGTGTTTTATTTTTTTTCTAATCCCGAGTTCAACAAACTAATCATCAAAATACAAAAAGTTTCAAATCTTTATATCCTGATGACTTTTTTTTCTTTTAAAAAAAAAAAATAAAAAAAAAACCTTGAAAATATTTTAAAACAACAAAAGATTTGATATTAGTTGAGCCCAGCTATTTGTGTTTTAACTTTTTTTCTCGTAAACCCCACGCACGGCTGTATCTATGGGGAAATCATCAACATATCAAACAAAAAAATATATATATATCATTATTATTGCTATTACTATTTACACCATCCTCTATAGTTTTTGGTCTATAAAAAAAGACTCAACTTTAATTAAAAAGATAAAGAAAATAAAGAATTCAAAAAAATAAAAAAATTGTTTCAATCTTTCAAAACCTTTCTTTACCTCCATCACCAACAACATCCATTTGATCTAACGTAGAAAGTCCCCATTCACTAATAACTCCCATCACTGAAACTTGCCAGCCTCTATACAAAGTTTCAACCTTTTTCTGACCACTAATGACACTCCATAAAGTACCAAAGATTCCTTCATACTCAACAGGCTTGATAATCAATGATTTGGGTGGAATGGGGTATCGTCCATCTGAGCTCTTGTAACTGGTCAGGTGGTCCATGTGAGATCGGCGAACAATGGTTTCTAAAGGAAGCTTCACACCAACCTCAACAACCAAAGATCCAACTAACGAAACAAAGGGCGTAAGAACCCTGTCAACACCAAGCACTACATGAGTCATGTATCCAATCGACTTTCTGGCCATCGTTGTAGTTCCCGAGTACACAATTGTAGGAAACAACACCGACCATGGGCATGTCAACGAGTCGAGCTCACTCAATGAGGTACGAATCGATCTGGGTCCTGTGTTCATAGTAGTGGTAACTAGTCTAGTTCTAACTATGCTTAGTGGTGACAACAAAACTGCAGTTGTCACTGAAGCAGCAACAGCTGTCAACAGCGATGCTCCTGGGGTAGGGGAAAATGCAACGTCTATGAAATGAGGGTCAGGAGCTCCACTAAACACAGAGAAAAAACCTGAAAGCCAGGCTTCTACTGTAGTCTGCAAAGCGCTAAGAATAAATGAGGTGTTGATTGCTCTCCACAAACCTTTGAGACTGTCTACTTGGTAGATAGCGCCAAGAATTTCAATAATCTTTGTTGATAGCGGTTGAATGCGTGACGTGTATGCTCTAAAGCTTTCTAAATCTTTTGAACTAACCCTAGGATTTTTGCCATTAAAGCTCTTTGATACTGATGGTTTGCTTTGGTGTACCTTTCTAGTTTTTTTAACAGTGCGCTTGACTTGTTTCCTAGGTGAGGTGCTACGGATCTTTCTTGTTGATAAATCACCACCAACGGATGTAAAATAACTCATTTCATCATCAAGATCTTCTTCTTCTAATTCCTCTTCTTCTAATAAATGACCTGGTCGTGGTGTTGCACTTCTGAAACTAAGCGAGCTGCCACTTCTGTATGCATATTGTTTTGCTTTTGGTTTGCTATAAAGATCGTCATCAGTGTCTGGATACTCTTCTTCTTCTACCTCTTGCTCCTCTATCTCTTCCTCTTCTACATCAGCATTTACATAGCTATTATTGAACTCAGAGTCCGATAAAGGGCCTTCTCGATAAGGATCATAGGGTGCGTTTAATCCCGCTGATGATGTGGGCATTCTAGTTCCAGTATTGGCAATCTGATTGAAACGCTCCTCAACTTCAGTCCAATCGCCCACTTGCAACAATAATCGACTGACTCTCCATGGCTGCGAAATGAAAATCTTGCCATAGAGTCTGAGCATAGATCGAATCAATTCTGAAACAGCTTCTCCAGTCGAACCAAAATCACCAAAATCCAAATCATTTGGCGTTCTGGGAATGCGTCCTGAAACCGTTGAAGAAGTTGTTCGTGGTCCTGCAAATGTACTAGTGTATCTAACTCCTGAGGACCCCGCTAGTGATGATGAATGGTCTTCTGGACTAGTGGCAGCACTGACAATCGTGGACCGGTTGTATGAACTAAATGAAGGCTCTTTGACCTTGATTGGAGATTGAAATGTACCCGGACTGTAATATGGGCGTAGCCCTCCGGTTCTGTCTATCGTAGTAGCTGCAGAAGATGAATATCCAGAAGCTCCATCACCAATTGTTGTAGAAGTAGGTTGTATATTACTGTAATTCGTAGACGAGTAATCTACTGGGGTATAAGATGAATTGTAAACTCTATCAGACATTTTAACTTGTAATTAACCAATTATAATATTAGTTTCTCTTCTTTTGTTGAATGAAAAGATATAAGACGGATAACAGTTGAATTTTTTTATTTTTTATTTTTTTTTTTTTCTAAATTTGAATAGGGTAAAAATCTGAGTGAGATAAGGTGATGTTAGTGAGAGAAAGAGGCAGGAAAAAAAAAATCTTAATGGCTGGTTTTGTAAAAAGTGGATGCTTAGTCAGCATTATCACGACATCCAGGATATTCAACGTTTAATTAAACAGCCATAGATTGAACACATTTATTTCTACATAGATGCTTTTTGAATTTCTTTATTGAATAAAATAAAAAAAGTGTAAGAACATATAAAATCAATGCTATCATACAATAACAATCAATATGTTTTATCTAGATTATATACTCAATTCTAACGAAACAAAAATAAACCGTAATGGACAAAATTACATTATGAAAGCTAAATACCATACTAATCTTATTTAATGTCTCATCCAATTCTTTATAACAATAATTCTACTATTGTTTATTATTATAATTTTACAAACCTTTTTATTTATAAATAAATTAATTAAATTAGAGTTTATACATAAAGCTATAAATATGAATCATTATCATCATTATTTTTATCCTGTTATACATTTTTTCTTCTGTAAAATAATAAAAAATTATAACTTATAAATTAAAGATCAAATCAATTATATAATCAAGTTGAATAGTCTGTACCTGAAGGTGAAGAGACTACAGAGGGAGTAAACATGCTGATGCTTCGTTGTTTAGAAACTACACCAGTTCCAGAGTTTTGACGACTGTTGCCACGCTGCTTCATCATTTTGAGTGTAACATCTCCTGAAGACAAAGATGTATTCTCTTTGCCAATACTTTCGTCATCACTAAAGTCGCTATCGTTATTAAATCCACGTTCAAAGTTTTCAGGAGCTAAAGACAAATGTCTTTTAGATCCTGATTTATTGACTGCAGGGCTGTTATATTTTTCGCCACTGTAATAAGCTGCTGGGGTATAGTTGTTGTTGTTGCTTACATTTTTAGAGTCGTTTAAAAGTTGGTGGTGGCCACCACTGTTGATAATGGTCATTGTAGTAGAGCCCAAAATGCTTTTGGATTTATTCAAAATGGTCTGGTTGAGTCGTCGTTCAAATGTTTCGATTCGCGACTCTAGTGCTTCAAGCTCTTCCAAACGCATGTTGTATGCACTGTTTATACTGGACAACTGAGCCTGGGCTCCGTTCTTTTCAGTCAACAGTTCTTGCGTCTTGGCTTCCAGCTCTTGAATTTTGGCTTCGTGTCGCTCAAGATCCCAGTTCATATACTTGAGCATCTCAAATTTGGAAGTTTGAAGCTTTTGTTCCTCTTGGTATTCTTTGATTTCTTCCTTGAGCTTCGAGTTTTCTTCCTCTCGTTGTTTGGCTACCTTGTCAGCTTCAACAGCCCGCTGTTCCATAGCTTCAAGTTCGCTTTCGAGTTGCTCGATTCGTCTCTGATTCTGTTCATTGATTTTGGAATGCTCTTGTTGTTGCTTGCTCACTATTGACTCAAGACTGCGAACATGAGCCTCAGAAGCAGATGAAATGCAACTAAGAACTGAGTTGATTTTGTCTTCTAGCTGAGCATCTTGAACTTTGTTGGATGCCAAAATCTTCATGGTTTGCTGCTCATGCTCTGCTTGAAAATCCAATATCTTTTTTTGAACAATCTTTGCTAAGGAGTCTACTATATTTGATATTCTACCTTCTAAATCTTCAATACTCTTGTCGATTTTAGTGCAAATTTCAGCATTGCCAGATTTAGAAAGTCGCTTGATTTCTGTATTGTTTTCAGTCAGAGCCTTAGAAACCATGGTGGGAATTTCCTCATGTAAAGACTCTTTTACGGTAGTACCAAAGTTACCATAGATATTTTCCAAGTGTGAGGTTTGTGTCTTAGACTGGGTTTCCCAAATCAAAGCCAAATCCTCCTTTAGCTGGCTACCAATAAACTTCTTCAAGTCGGTAACTTGTTGTAAACATTGGTTGTTGGATTTAACATTGATATTTTTGATTTCCAAAGCTTCTTTCGATGCACTTTCTAATTGCTCTTTCAACTCCTGAAGTTTCTCCGAAACTACATTAGTGGTCTTGGAGCTTAGTCGGTCATTGGATTTTTGAATCTCTGAAACTCCAGTCTCAATTTTCTGGCATACAGATTCGGTAAGTGTTTGGTTTTGTAAAGAATGAAAGGTTTGCTGATTAGCTAATGAGTCCTCAATGTTTGCAAGAATACTGCCTACTTGAGTATCAAGGGTAGAAAAGTTTTCTTTCAACTGTTTATTCAATGATTCATTTCCGATTGTAATAGCGTCCTTAATGTGCTTGGTATTTAAGTTAGAAATAGATTCTGTTACATGCTGGCTCTCTTCTTCATGGGCAATAAATAATTTTTGTACTGATTCTTCTAATTCTTGAAATTTTTTGGATTGTAAAATCTCGTTGTCTTTTTTCGATCTTTCCCAGGAGTTGGCAACGTCATTCAACTTGTCGGAAATCAATGGAATCATATGATCGTTAGAATTCTGAACAGTCGCCTTATTGCTCATATTTAAAATAGCCTTGTCAAGTTGAGTCGTTAGGCAATCTTCCATAGACGCTATTCTTGCTGGAATAGAGTTTAGTTGTCCATTGGTAGCTTCTTGATATCGCTTAATTGATTTGATAATTTCAGAAGTAGTGGACTCTGATCCATCACGAATTGCCTGATATAATTGCTCAATATCGCTACCATTTTTATCAAAGTACTCTTTCAATCCCTTTAATAAAGACACAGTTTGTTGCTGCTGTGTTCCTATATTGTCTGCAAAGTTGGCAAACTCATCAAGCATAACGTTGTTTTTACGAGTCATTACTTTATCAAGATCTTCGTTAGTAACAACACCACCGCCTCGCTGGTTTTGAGACTCTTGATTCTCTGCAAAGTCAAGAAGTTTTTTCATATTTGCTTCTTGGGTTTGAAATCTTCGGAAAACATCTTTAGTTTGATCCAACAGTACATTGACAACTGTAGAAAGAGAATTGTGGCTTTCACGTTCCGTATCTAGTGAAGATAGAATCATTGGCATATTTTCACGAACAGACTCTGAGGCCTTTTGAGAGAGTTTTTTTGTATCCTCGATAGCTTCCAAAATGGAACTTAACGCATTGGTATACTCCTGAGATTGTACTGGACTCGTATTTGATTCTAAGGAAGCATTTTTAACCAAGTCATGGAGTAGTTCCAGTCTAGTTTTGTTATCTCTAGAGACTTCTAAAATCTCTTGCAATCTCTCTTCGTTGATCGACATGTATGAAGAGTTACGGTTATGAAAAGGTTGGCGAATGATTCCTGTTCCAACTTTGAAGGGGCTCCCGCTAACTGGACCGTTACCAGTTGGAGTGGAAGTAAGATTTGGTGAATCAGGGTGTAAGGGCATAGGAGGTGGGTTTCTAGTTGGATCAGAAGAATCCCACATGGGAATATGAGTTTCAGGAGGTGTAGACACAGATGGACTAGTCAGGTTGCGCATGGCCATAGCAAGTTTGGCAATAAATGATTTTGAACGTATAAAGCTTTTCGCTGGTAAGGGATTCTTGTTATGATATCTATATACTTGGTGAATTGAAGGTTTTAAGGGCTGATTATAGGATGGATAGTTGTTTTGATAATTATTAGATGCAACTAAAGATTCAAACACAGACCACACCTTGAATGTTATACACTAATATTCTTTGTGAAAGTATTCAATTGAATTTTAGTAGTTTACTAAAAAAAAGAGAAAAAGAAGAGGATGTTGGTGATCAATATTGTTTGAAGGTTAAGATAATCTTCAAATAAAAAGGAGAATATTATCAACTTCTCATATTTACAACTATAACAAAGTAAATAAACAATATCATCAGTTTGACTTTATTTGTTTACAATTTTCTGTATTTGGATTGTGATATCCACCAAAACAAATAGACTGTACCTTAAGTGGTTTCTAGTTGTAAATATCATTAATACGGCTGATAAATACCTAAAATAAATAAGCAGTCACAAATAACCATTTTTCAAATATATAGTGTAACTTTCAGAATGATATGGGTATTTTTAAGTGACTAAGCAGATAATATATATTAGGTAATAAACAATGTAACATTTGTAGTTCTTCAGGCTGGAGAAATCATAGGTGACCATTGCTGAGAGAAAAACATCTGGGTGATGTTACTACTACTGGCAAATTTTTTTTTTTTTTGGGTTTCTTTTTTTTTTCACTTTCTTTTACAATTGTTAGGCATTTCGACCATTACTATCAGCCCTTAACATCGACACATTAAATCTACAACAGACAAAAATGGGTTCCAAATTTTTGAAGCAAGGCAAAGCTGGTATGTTTATGTTACGATATATACAACGTTGACATCTTCGATTACCTGGCGTTTGGTTTGGAATTTGTTTGATTACTATCGACTGAAATGACAAGGAGTTCAACAATGTTACCACAGAAATAAAATCAATCACATACTGAGTTCATGATGATAATTTTTTGAAACAACATTTTTGCTACATCGATTTTACTCTATTTGGCCGTTTTTTTCATATTTAAATGAATTTATTTATAACTCCATAAACCGTTGAATTTCTTTAATTTCAAATTTCAAATCCAAATGCTTAGATGATTTGTTTGATTTTCATCAAAATAATGGAAGAAAACAGCAGAATATTGAATACTAACTTTAGTTGTTTGTTTTAGCTATCATCGTCCGCGGCCGATACGCTGGAAAGAAGGTCGTTATCATTAAGCCTCAAGATGATGGCTCCAAGTCTCATCCTTTCGGATATGCTCTTGTTGCTGGTATCGAATCTTACCCAAAGAAGGTTACCAAGAAGCACAGTGCTGAAAAGGCCGCTAAGAGAAGTGAAATCAAGCCATTCATTAAGCTTATTAACTACAACCACCTTATGCCAACCCGTTACAGTTTGGACGTCGACTCATTAAAGAATGTCATCACTGAAGAAACCTTTGAAGAAGGTTCTTCCCAACGTGAACAAGCCAAGGCTGCTCTTAAGAAGGCTTTTGAAGAAAAGAACCAAGCTGGCAAGAACTCCTGGTTTTTCACTCAACTCCGCTTCTAATTTGTTTAAATATAAACTCATAAAATTGCAATGAAAATTTAAAAAAAACTAATGAACTGGGATGTCTTAAAAATGTAACTGCTTTTCAAAAAGAAACAATTGTTTTTACAATCTTCTTTCAATCGTAAGAAATTTAATGTTTGACTTGTAGTATTTCTACAATTTTTATTTGTAATCTTGTACCAGTTTCTCGTAATGGCTATTTTTTATTTAATTTTTCTATTTCTTAACATCCATTCATTTGGTTGTAAAATTTAATGTAATATATTGTAAAGAATTTTTGTCACTCTCCCTTTTTATTTATTAATTTACTGTAACAACAATGAAACTATGATTAAAACAGCAACTTTCTCAATAAAAAGACCACTTGTTTGCAATCCAAGTCTTCGGTTTGCTTTTTTCAAAGGATTTTCTAGTTCACTATGCATAAACGATAAAAGCAAAAAGCCAGACGTCAAAACCAAGTCAACATCAGCGTTAAAAAAGCCACATTATGATTTCAAATCTATAGTGACTAACGCAGACAAATATCTTGAGTCTGCTAAACTACGAAACATGACAACAAAAGGCGTCGAAGTTATAAAATCAACCTATGAACCTTACCAAAAAGCACGCAATCAACTAAACCAGTTGCAAGCTCAACGTAAAAAGTTAGAATCTCTGTTCACGGCTTCTTTTAGCAAAAACAAGGGAAGCTCAAAAGAACAGCAGCAACCACCTGTTGACATCAAAGAAGCTAAAGAAAAGCTCAATACTTTAAAAACAGAAGCAAAAGAATTAGCAGACAAAATTGCTGACTATGAGCAAACGCTTATGATTGCTGGAGACCTTGTTCCTAATCTTATTAGCCCTGATTCATTTATTTCAGAGCCCCAAACTGTTGAAATTCTTAATGATAACAATGGTTCAAGACCTTATTTACCCGATAATTTCGATCATGTTACCATTGGTAAAAAGCTTGGTCTTATCGAACTAGAAGCAGCTTCAAAAGTGTCAGGATCTTCGTGGTACTATCTCACAGGCGATGGTGCTTTGCTTGAACAAGCACTGGTCAATTATGCCATGTCTAAAGCGAGGAAACACGGGTTTTACCCAGTTATCCCCCCATCAATTGTTCGAAGAGAAATTGCTGGTGGATGCGGATTTAAGCCACGCGATCAAAATGGTGAGCAACAAATTTACAACATTGAAAACTCTGATCTTTGCTTGACCGGTACTGCTGAAATTCCTCTTGCAGGATTGTACTGTGACAGTGTATTGGAATTTCCTGCAGAAGGACCGAATAAGGGAGTGAAGAAGGCTGTAGGTGTTAGTAGAAGTTATAGAGCTGAAGCAGGTGCTCGAGGAAAAGATACCAAAGGCCTTTACAGAGTTCATGAGTTTACTAAAGTTGAACTGTTTGCTTGGACTGACTCATTAGAAAGATCAGAATCTGTTTTATCAGAGATTTTGGCACTAGAAAAAGAAATGATTACAGAATTAGGGCTTACTGCCAGAGTTCTCAATATGTCTCCTGATGAATTGGGTGCTCCAGCATATAAAAAGTATGATATTGAAGCCTGGATGCCAGGTCGACAAAATTGGGGCGAATTGACATCTACTTCCAACTGCACAGATTTTCAAGCTAGACGAATGCACACAAAGTATCGCAATCAAGAAGGAAAACTTGCCTTTGTTCAAACACTTAATGGAACAGCAATGGCAGTTCCTCGAGTAATTGTTGCTATTTTGGAGAATTTCTACGAGAATGACGAAAATAGAGTTAAAATTCCCAAGGTTTTACAGAAATGGATGGATGATAGAGAATACATTACTGAGAATCATCAATTGTAAATAATTTTATATAGTGTATCTAATATCAAATAAACAGAGATTACTTAAAAAAACATTTGGTTGTTGATTTGTTATGACTAAGATAAATAATTTAATTTAGAATTTTTTAACATAAGGTTTAACCCATGTTGTTTAATAACAAAAGACCAGTTTCTTAATTGGTTGAGAAAAAGTAAGTCGTAGAAAATTTTGTTGTTCTATGTTCTATGCACATATATATAGTTTCTATTTATCTAGTTTTGTTATGATAAAATTATGGAAGAGATAATTGAAGTCACGTTTTTTACTTCGGGATATCATTACCACCAGTCATCGTTTTCCTTTTTTCTTCTTCTTGCTGATACTATCAACTCATCTTTAACTGCATTTTTTTTACTTGTTATACTATTAATACAAAAGAAAAACAATTCAACTAGGTGTTCTGAGACTTGATTCAAACAAAACATAAATAATTTTTTTTGAAATTTTATAGTTTGATTCAAGATCTATTTTTTTTGTGTTGTGAATTCTTACTAATAAGAGGTAACTACAAATTTCCATTGCCACAGTGCTAGAATTTTGTAAATCACCTACTAACTATAAGGGTTTTGTTATTATTATTTTTTCACAGCGTTTTCATTAGTATCAGGAAAAGAGACTCATAATTAGCTTGGGTGGTTACTCGCCTACACTCATATTTTTACTTTCTTTATTGGAACAATTCAACAGCAATTTTTTAATTGTTACAATTGATTTCAAATAGAAGACTTTTGTGTTTGTTCTTTTTATTTCTTTTGCCACTTCACCTATCCAAAAAAATAAAAATTTTTTTAATAAGCATCATTTTTTTTTTCTTCTTAGTTTATGAGAAACAACATTTCACTTATTATCATCATTTTGTAAATAAGTGATATAGACTTCAAAAATGCAAATCAAAATTTCTGCCAACATCTCTAGGCGGCTGACAGAAATGGTATGTTTTCATATATATATATATATATGTTTATTTATCTGCTTCAATAGTAGTAACTGACCTAACTTTCTCATGTGTTTATTTTACAATTTTGCTATAGCCAGCCGACCTAAAACAACTTGTCAATGATATGACAACAATGCCTGAGGAAGAATTACCTAAACCTCTTAATGAATTTTGCCAGGGATATAGTCGTCCAAGAGGTGACTTGTGCCATTGGATTCCTCTGTTGAATCGTCTTGATTTGATCTTGGAACGAACAGTTAAAAAATATAATCTTGAAAATGATGAAATTTCTGCAATTCCGTTTTCTGAAGAAGACGAACGCCTTATTACTTCAATTCTTGATTTCATCACATATTTACTAGATAAATCATCTAATCGCGGAATCTTCAACTCTGAGAAATATGTCAACAATCTCATTTACTCAATTTCGCCAGAAGTCACAAGTTCTGCTCTCAAATTGCTAGTTCGCCTTGCAGAACGAAACTTGCAGGCAAAAACTGCTCGTAATTCTCTTTCATACGCTGACACTGTTAAGCTGCTACAATTTGCAACTTGTGTTACGGCAAGATATGGATATCAAACATCTTCCAATGATAAAACCTTTTTAGATTTTTACAATAATGTAAATCCTCCATCTGCTGTATCAATGCAATACTATAGCGTTGGAAAACCTAGCGATGGGACCAACAAAACATCAACTTTTAAAGCTCAAAACCCAGCTTTGACTTCTACTCCTGATGCCTCTGATACTCCCACTCGTACACAACAAAGGCCTCCTTCATCAAACACACCTACTTCACGCAAAGTTCGAAAAGCTACTTCTTCATCTTCCTTAAAATCTCGTCACAATTACCCAGTTACGCCATCAAAAAACAATACAAGCTCTTCTAATTCAGTAGGTCTCACTGAGTATACATTTTCAGTCAAAGATGCAATCGATCGCCCACTAGTAGATGTTGTGAAGGATGCGTTCAAGGCCTTACCCAAAAATGTTTGGCTTGAAGCTCTTATCAAAGCCATGATTGCTCAATCTACTGCTAATACTAAAGAGGGTGCCCGCTTACGATATTTATTGATTCAAATGCAATGTAGTGCCCTCACAGTCATTGCTTACACCGTTTCTAATCAAACCATTTTTGAGTCGAAAATTATGACTGAGTATCCCCATCTATTGAAACAGTTAGTTGAACTCATTATTCCAGAAAATAATTTCCCCATTAAAATTAAGGGATGTGCAGTTGACACATTTTGCGCACTTTCCTTTCAGCCATCAGCACTTCCAGACCTCACAGTATTGCTTTCTTCTAATGTCAGTTATGGTACTTTGGTCCATATTATGCGAGATATTTTAAGACAAATCAGGTCTGGAAAGAAATTCACAGAAGACGACTATTATTTTGTTGATGGCATGATTTCAATTGCATTACAACTTACTGCTTCGACACAGCCCAATTCTATGGCATCTGCAGCGAATAGCATTATTCCACTATTTTGGGAGTTTGCCAGCGAAAAGGCCACAGATCCTCGTATTAGCTCAAACTTTATGGATGCCTTGATGAGGTTTTTCACTGATTTTTTTGATCCTAGCATGTTTTTGCAGGACGAAAAGGAAAACCAAAGGCTAATTGATATGCTAGAGCATGCAGTTGGCCTTGCACTCGACCCTGCCACTTCAGGCGAACGTCCGAAATTGTGCTCCGTTGACTACAATATCAGCTACCACCTTATTCAGTGGATCAAAGTCATTTTACATTTTATTCTTGCCATTACCGGCTCAGCAAGAACCAATGAGCGAATCCCTAAGGTTTTGGACTCTTCATTCTTGTCACTTACTCCTAAAATCATATCAAATCCTAAAATATTTGGTTTTAGAGTTATTTCTCTTACACTCAGTAGTATTGGAAACCTTCTCAAGAATGATGTATCTACATTTGGTATCATGACTGAAAACAAAACCATGAATGAAATTCTTGCCTGTTTACCAAACCTGTTGGAATTTTCATCAGGACTACATGGATCTGTAGCCAAGTTTCTCAGCTCAATTGCTCACAACGAGGCCGGTCTCAAGTTAATTAAGGATGAAGGAATATTTAATCAATACTTTGAGATTGTTTCAAAGAATTTAGGTGACAAGGAAAACTTACGACACTTGGGTGTTTGCTTAGACCAAATCTGCACTGAACACGCAACTCTTCGACCTGTTGTTATCAAGGAAACTATCAAGTTGATTGAAATAGTTATAAAACAACTTTCAGAGCATAATTTTCCAACTCAATTTTTTTATGAACTTGATTCAGCAAGCACAGAATCTGAAGAAGAGAATTTACTAGCTAAGAGATATTTTTTTTTGAACTCTGCAGTTTCGTTTATCGACAGCTTACTTTTTAATCACATTTCCAGAGTAGAAATAATCAAACAGAATGGAGTAGACCAAGTCATTAGTATTTTGGAAAGCCCTGCTCTTTCCTATGATTTTGCCTTCTGCTCAACTGCTACTTCCGCCTTTAAGTCAATAAAGCAACTTTTCGATTTGGATATTAACCAAATAGAAGTTATGGATACCATTTTAATCCGTATTTCTAATGTTGTGCAAACAGTAGAAGATAAAATCGCTAAACTTCCTACTTTGGACACTGACATAATTATGACAGACGAATACATGGATTTCATCAAATCTTTAGGTCCTTTGCAAAACTATCTCCAGTGCTTTTTATTTACCGTTTTTACCAACTATGGCACTGGTTATAGCATTAGTCGTGTTTTGAAAGCTTTAACTGACTTTAGATTGGAAGAGACTCTTACTGAAGAAGAGCGAGAGCGTGCACTTAAGTACAAAAATCTTCTTCCTCGCCTGGGCTCAGTTCAACGCCGCATCATGTGGGAAGCTGAAAGAATAAAAAACCACATTTCAAAAGATATTAAAGAAGCCACTGAACCATTACCTTATGATCCTGTTCTTAATTCATATTTCCACAGATATCAAGATTCCGAAGACTTCAAGAAACTAAAAGAACTTGAAGAAAAGTTGCCAGAAGAAGTCAGTACATCCAAATCATATAGAGTGATTAAGGCTTCTAGATTTATTCTTGGATCTTCAAACTCTGCCATTACCGAAACTTTCTCCTTAATTTCATCTTTTATTCCAAGAGCTTTTCCTCACTCCAGTGATAAGATGGCCTACAAGCTTTTGAATACGATATGTGAAGTTTATTATGATCATTTCACTTTATTTGAGAAAAACAAAGAGTGTCCAAAAATCACTGCCTCTTTTGTGGAGTCAGCTATAAAGAGCTTAGAAACTTTTTTCAGTACAGGTCCTAGTCGTATTGTCACTTATTCTCAAGGTCCCGTTATTTTTTTTAAGCAGTGGGGCGGTATTCAGTTGCTTGCTGATATTGCCAAAGAACTTTTCAAAAATCCAGAATCCAATAATGAAGAATCTCCACAATCTCATTGTCTTGCTCAAATCTTGAAGTTTTTCAACTCTTTAGCGACTTGGAAATCAATAACAAGATCCGATTCTTCTAGATCTTGGGGCCAGTCAACTAATCCTGCATTGCCTAACTATTTTATTTTTTCATATTTTTTCTTGGAAGTTAGAATCACAATTTATAATACAATCATCCAATTGTGGGATTCTGATGAAGTACTTGAGCGTTCTACATCTGTTCGAAAGGGACTGTTAACCCTAGTGTCAAACATCTTTATGGTTCTCAATGAAGATTATCCTCCATGCCCAAGAGAAAGGCCTCTTTCTATAACTTGGGAGGAAGCTCCACCTTCTCAAACAATGCGTGAAATTATTATTAAAAACTTTGATCTTGATGAAAGTGAGGTAGAACTTGTTGACTCTGCACTTCTCGATAACAAGAACTCTATTTCCGCTGTCGCCTCTGCCCTTGACATTGAAGAGTCCGAAATAAAAAAGTACATTAACGTTGATACCAAATACAAAAAGGTTGAAAAACTAACAGTACCATTATCTTCTGACGGAAAACCATTAATGTATCCTGAAGATTTTAAGAATATGAGGATTCATGTTTTGGAAAACTGTCTTGATAAGATTTTCAAGATAGTTGGCAAGGACTCTGATTGTGTCTTTACTGCCTGCAACTTCTTGCTGTACATTATTCCTTCCACCTATGGATCTTCAAAATCTAAACTTGATCTTCCATTGTTGAAGGATTCCGTTAATCAACTACTACTTGAAATTGTCTCTATTGATGCTACTGATAAGGAACAAACCACAAAACTTTCCAGCTATTTCCATCTTCTTGGTATCTTGCTTTTCGATAACGTAGTACTTTGCTCGTCCTTGCCAAGCATCATTGAATTTGTTGAGATGTTTGTCGGCATGCTTGAAATTCCAGAAGCCCCCAAATGTGAATGGTTTCCATATGTTTTGCTTCTTTTGGAAACTATTTTTGCCGTCAAAGAGGTTCCAGATGCAATGGAAAATGCTCCGCAAATGAAAAAGCTAATAAATCCTGCAAACTCCATTCCGTCAACAGAGCCCATTGCAGCTGAAGTTTATGACCGTGTCTTCAATGTTTTAACATCAATTGATGATTTTCATGATGAAATGGTTGCATTGTCTGTTTCACGGCTTTTGATTTTTTTCACTCGTAAACACGAACGAGCTATACAGCTTTTACAATCACCTAATTTTGTCAAGTTACTTCAACTTGTCAAACGTTTCTCCAACCAAAAGGATCAATTTGGTGCTGGAAAGAAACTCCAACTACCCAAGGACTACACCAAGAACATCACAGAACAATTTAGAATGGCTCTTTTCATAATTCTTCGTAATACAGTTGAAACGCCTGAAATAGTCAAGAACATTATGAAAAGAACTATTATTCAAAGATTTAGTAGTCGTTCAAATACTGAAGATATTACCAACTTTATGAAAAACCATCAAGCTTTGGCTGCGCGCTCTCCCAATCTCTTTTTGGAAGTACTTGGCGAAATTTGCATGATAAATGATCCTGCAAACATTGTCAGTTCATCAAAGGCATCATTTGTATCTTTGAAGAGCACTGCTGAATCCCAAATTGAAACTTTAAAGACTACGAATAAATTTCTTACCGAA
This sequence comes from Magnusiomyces clavatus CNRMA 12.647, assembly GCA_000817185.1. Lineage (NCBI taxonomy): Eukaryota > Fungi > Ascomycota > Dipodascomycetes > Dipodascales > Dipodascaceae > Magnusiomyces > Magnusiomyces clavatus. The sequence goes on from CBXB010000137.1 coordinate 56,033, forward strand.
AAAAGAGACAAACTCAAGAATCTTGAGTCCACTGGAAAAACTGATGAAGATACAGAAATTTTGTTGACAACACCACTTGTCCAAACTAATGACGGCAACGACTCTGATGTTTCAATGGAGGATGTTGCTTCATTTCCCGAATCTCATCCAGAAGCAAGTGTTATTGCACAAACACCAGCCAAACAAACTGATAATTCTTCTGCTCAAACACCATCTACCTCATTCAAGTCGATTGTCTATCAAAATCCATCTGGCGTCATCAATATTCTTTTGCAGGAACTAATGTCCATTGGCAGGGATAACCTATTTACTGTTCCTGTTAAAACTGAGGAAGCTTTGACAAACTGGATCAAGGAAAATCCTAAACCTGAGAAAACTAAAGATGCTAAAAAGGAAAGCGAAAATCCCTTTTTTTACTATGCATGCTTCTTATTGCAGGCTATTGCAGAATTAGTTGCTTCGTATAATATTTGCAAACTTGAATTCATTAACTTTTCAAAGCGTTCTTGGTTTGCTGGTTCTACTACTTCTCTTGCTAGCAACTCCAGTTTGTCTACTCTCACACCAGGCCAAAACCAGTTCAAGCCTCGTCACACTGCAATCAACTTCTTTTTGCAAGAGCTCATGCCTCTTGGTGTACTTGAATCAAGCAACGCTATTCCTTATTTTGAATGGGCTCAAGTCTCCTCATTAGCCTTCCTTTGCATCATGAACTTGCTTTCTGCCACTGATGAAAAACCTTCTACGTCTATTGACGAAGCTCAAAGCGAGCCTACTCTTGTTTTTGTTAGAAAGTTTGTAATTGAGGCAATTGCAAAGGCATTTAGGGAAGCCAGTCATTCTACTAATGATACTATTAGCTGGAGATATAGCAAAATTACGGCATATGCTGACCTTTGCCATCGTTTATTTTCCAACAACTCTTCACGAGTTAGCACTGGAAGCCATTTCCCACTTCATTCCGTAAACGTTGCTGATGGTGCTGCCATTGCCAAAGTTGCCTATGAAAAAGGATTTGCTAATGTCTTGACAAACTCATTGTCGGAAATCGATCTCAATTACCCATTGTGTCGAAAACCAATAAAGCTTCTAGTTAAATGTTTAGGAAAACTTGCTCGATTAACTATGGAAGTTCCTGACAATGGAGTTATTGAGAAAGTTGAAGATGAAGACTTTGAATTTTCCGATAGTGGAGCTGAAACACCTGCAATTATTCGAAATTCTGCACTTTCAATGTTTGACGCCAATGATGATCTTTCTGATGAAGTTGAAGATTTTGATGTTAGCGAAACCGATCACGATTCTGTTATGGAAGAAGACGAAGAACTTGAAGAACTTGATTACATGGACGATGGTGCTCAATCTGATGTTGGAAGTAGCAGTGCTATGGATGATCGACTCGATCATGAAGAAGAAGATATGATTAGTGAAGGCTCTGATATGCTAGGTTCTGATGAAGATTCAAACGAATCTGACCTCGATGAAGGCGATTACGAAGAAGTTGAAATTATTGTTCAACCCTCTCACTCTGAAGATGAAGGTGACGATGAACAAAGCGATGACGATTCCATTGATCAAGACGAAGAAGACGATGCCAACAGAATGCACATTGATCTTGATGACAATGGAAGTTTTGAAGGATCACACCACCCAACTAATGAGAATGAACCTTTCACTGGTGGTTCTTCAGATTCAGATTGGGAATCATTTGAAGATGATGAGGATGTTGATGATGATGAATTAGAACGTGTTGAGACCATGCTTCAACAACAAGACTTAGATGGTCTTCAAGACCATGGCTCTGGCTGGAGCGACCGTGAACGGGAGCTTAATGAACAAGTTTTCTCTTTGGAAGATCTCACTTTCCAACGTGACATATCTCAAGACTTTGACGATGACGACGATTATGATGATGATATTAGCCCACATTACTGTAAGTTTTTAATTGTTTTTCAACATTTTCATTTTTATTATAGCTCTAACTAACCTTTTATTTATAGCCAATGATCGTATTCGACGACCACCAACAGTTATGAATCCACTTCTTGCTAACAATCCTGATTACTTTGGCATTCCCAGTTCAAGCCACCCATTCAATTCGCAAATCAGCCGCTCTCGAAACTTAATTCACCAAGCCTTTGGCGTTATTGGTTCCAGTTTTGACAGCTTATTTAACGATCATGATATTGAGTCTTTCAAGATCCGTGCATCTAGAACTCTTCCTCGTTGGAACGAAGCCTCATTCTTATTCAGAGTTTTTGGAAAAAATGATGTTATGAATCGATTTATTCCTTATTTTATCGCTAGTGTTTCAGAATATTCCAAGAAGATTTGCGATGAAATTAATCAATTGCAGGCTCAAAAGAAGGAGTTAGAAGAAGAGATTTCTCTGATTCAAAAAGAAATTGATAGACGCGAGAGAGAAAAGAAGGAACGCGAAGAGAAGGAAAGAAGGGAAAAAGAGGAAGCCGAGCGCAAAAAGAAAGAGGAAGAGGAAGCTGCCAAAAAAAGAGCAGAAGAAGCTGAACATGCCCAAGCTGTACCAGTTGATGATATTCCTGATTCTGAAAGTGTTGAGATGGTTGATCAAGATGGAGAATCTTCCTCTAATCCACCAGTAGCAGCAGCAGCAACAGCAACAGCAGAAACTGTAATAGCCGAATATAATGTTCGTCTCAACGGCCATGATGTTAATATATCGGCCTTAGGAATTGATCCTACATTTTTGGAAGCTATTCCGGAGGATATGCTTGAAGAGGTTGTTACTCAAAGATTCCGTGAATTGCAGGAATCTGCTGGACAAGGCGATGAAGAAGCGGAAACTGCTGTTTCTAGATTTGTTAGCACGCTTCCAGCTGCAGTTAGAGCTGATCTGTTGAACGAAGAATCTGAGGATAGAGACGATGATAATGAAGGTCACTCCGGCCCCGCTGAACTTGACAATGCGTCTTTTTTTGCTTCATTAGATCCAGAGCTTCGTCGTGATGTTTTATTAGAACAAGACGAAGAAACTCTTCTCACTCTACCTCCAGATCTTGTAGCTGAAGCTCGAACTGTTCGAAACAGAAACTACACTCGGCCCAACGTTGCACTCTCTCCTAATCCTTTTGGTACTGATACTATATCCCGTGTTCTCAATTTGCCTCCTTCTTTGCTTTCTTACGACAACATAATGTCTGTTGCAACCAACTCTTCACTCCCCATTTTAAGCCCTACTGCCACTAAGGAGCCCCCTAAGAAAAAGAAAGTTTCCGCAGCATATCTTCATATTATTGATAAACAAGGTATTGCTGCATTACTTCGTACCTTGTATATTCCACATCCAAGTCCACAGGAATCCTTATTGCAGCTTCTTTACAACCTTTGCACTGAGAATAAGGCTAACCGACTTGATATTATCAACAGTTTATTACACATTCTTTCGGATGCTTCTGTTGATAAGGCGACACTTGATAGAGGATTTTTACACGTATCGAATCGTGCTAGATACACAGTCACTCCTTCAAAAACTCAATCGTTGCCTGATTCCCCTGGACCCGTAACGCCTGGTTACAATGTTTTGTCACAAGAGGTTACTCCAAGTGTTGTTGCTAAACAAGCTCTAGAGGTTCTTCAATTCATTGCTCATAAGAGCGGTCCTGTCAAATATTTTTTTGTATCTGAACATGACATTCCATTAACTCGAAAACTTAGTAAGAAGGGTAAAGGAAAAGACAAGGAAGTTTCAAAGGAAAATAAATATCCAATTAACTTGCTCATCAGTTTACTTGGAAAACCGGCTATCTATGAGAGTGCAAGCACTCTTGAACAGCTTACCGCTGTACTTGTTGAAATCACCAAGGTTGTTCCAGTTCTCTTAAAGTCTATTCATGACGATAAAAAGAAGAAGCTTGAAGATTTAGAAAAGGAGGAAGAAGCAGCAAGGAACGTTGATAATAAAGAAGAGGATTCTGATAAAGAAATTACAGAATCCTCTGAATCCTCTGAACCTTCTGCTACTTCAACTGAAGCTGACGCCAAAGAAGATTCAGTTAAAGCCAAGTCTGATACCCAAACCAAACCTTACACTGCCCCTTATATCCCGGACAAAAAGTACATGTTGATTTCAAGCACACTTGTTTTGAAGGAATGCAATAGCAGAACATTTGAACAAATGTTGACTGTTATGAGAAACTTATCTGCTATTGAAGGCGTCAAGCATTTATTTGCACGTGAACTTGTTAGCAAAGCAGTTTCTTTTGGCCCCAGGATTATTGAAAATCTTGAAAAACTCTTAAAAGCTCTTAAGGAACTGAAGCCTGATGATGAACTTCCCGTTTCTGTTCTTGAACCATTTTCTTCTGGTTCTTCTGACCAAGCTAGATTGTTACGTGCTTTGGCGGCTCTTGACTATCTTTATGCACCAGCTAAAGAAAAATCACACGACGACAAGAAGAAACCTGATGAAAAAACAGAAGAGGAAGATCACTTAAACAAGGTTTACTCTGACATGAACTTTGGGCCTTTGTGGTCTGCACTTAGTAATGTTTTATCTGCTATTCAAGACAATCCTTCTCTTAGCTATGTTTCCACAGCTTTACTTCCATTGATTGAATCTCTTATGGTAGTTTGCAAACACAGTGCTGTAAAACAAATTTCGCTCCGCGAAAATAACAGTACCGGGGGTTCTCATCAATTCGTCCCATCGACCAAGATTGATATTTCCAAAGCTTCACTTGAAGATCTTTTCTTTGCATTCACTGATCAGCACCGTAAGATTCTTAATCAACTTGTTCGTGCCAATCCCAAATTGATGAATGGTTCATTTTCTATCTTAGTCAAGAATCCCAAATCTCTTGAGTTTGACAACAAGCGTCGCTATTTCACAGGAAAGTTGTATGGGAACGAGATGCCACACACTGCTCCTCTCAATGTTAACGTACGACGTGAACAAGCCTTTTTGGACTCCTACAGAACACTGTACTACAAATCGCCAGAAGAAATCAAAAGATCTCGTCTCTCTGTCAAATTTAAGGGCGAAGAAGGTATTGATGCTGGTGGTCTTACCCGTGAATGGTATCAGGTTATGTCTCGACAAATGTTCAATCCTGATTATGCTCTGTTTCAACCCGTTGCTGCTGATCGCACAACTTTCCATCCTAACCGTACATCTGGTGTTAATGAGGATCACTTGTCATACTTTAAGTTTGTCGGTAGAATTATTGGCAAAGCTATTTATGATAACAAACTGCTTGATTGCCACTTTAGTCGTGCCATGTATAAGAAGATTTTAGGCAAGCCAGTCTCTCTCAAGGATATGGAAAACCTTGATCTTGATTATTACAAGTCTCTACAATGGATCTTGGACAATGACATTACTGATATTATTACCGAGACATTTTCTATTGACACTGACGATTATGGTGAGAGAAAAGTGATTGATCTTAAGCCAAACGGACGTAATATCCCTGTTACTGAGGAGAATAAAGCAGAATATGTTCGATTGGTATGTGAATATCGTCTTATTGAGAGTGTTCGCACTCAACTCGATCATTTCCTTGAAGGGTTCCATGAAATTATTCCCAAAGACCTTGTTTCTATTTTCGATGAACAAGAATTAGAACTTTTGATTTCAGGTTTGCCTGACATTGACATCGATGACTGGAGAAACAACACCCAATATCAAAACTACTCCCCATCTTCTATTCAAATCAAATGGTTTTGGAGAGCTGTTAGAGCTATGGATGCTGAAGAAAGAGCCAAGTTGCTGCAGTTTGTTACCGGTACCAGTAAGGTTCCTCTTAATGGATTTAAGGAGCTCGTTGGTATGGATGGTGTTTCAAAGTTTTCTATCCATCGTGCCTATGGTAGCAATGATCGTTTGCCTTCATCTCACACATGCTTCAATCAAATTGATCTTCCAGCATATGATTCCTACGAAATGCTACGAGAGGCCCTCTTAAAAGCTATCACAGAAGGCGGCGAATCTTTTGAACTGGCCTAAAAATTGAAATGTACATACATTATACCAAAAAGAGAAAAACATATAAAAAACAGAAAAAAACATAGATATTAATAATGATCTATAATTATATCAAATGAACATATATAATTTTACAATAATATATTTGATAATATAAATATAGTATACTATTTTATTAGATATTACCCCAGATTTGCGGAATAAACATTATAAATAGTTTATCTAATCGATTTAGTAACTAACAATACAGGCTTAGTCCCCCAAGCCTTTTTTATTTTACAAGCCTCTTGCAGAATATAGTACCAAAAGTGTCTTTTGATCACTAGCATTAAAAGAGGGGGTGTTTTAATGAACAGTTAACGTGACTAGGTTTTACAACTTTATTAATGAACTGTATTTCTATGCAACTTAATGGCCCACAGGTTGTATGTTATTCTGGAAATTCGTATAGTTTTAACGTAAAAAAAACTATGACAAGCAGGGTAACAGAGAGAGAGAGAAGAAAAGAAAAATATATAAAAATATATTTAAGAAGCATAAGTTTTCTATGATTTTTGTTTCTTTGAAATCCATCAATGCTGCATTCATTCATTCACAAACCAGATTATATAACCACCCATTGCTATCATGAAGGTACTATTACTATTGATACTTCATACCTTCCTTCTTGTAAGCCCTACTTTTTGCGCACATTTAGGAATTACCCAGCTGCTTCCAGATTCTCTACATGCTAGTCGTCAACCTTTATCAGAAACAGGTGGCTCTGGACTACAAAAAATTCTAAACAAACTCTTGTCATTCAAAAAACAATCACAAAACAATATTAATGGCTCAAAATACAGTATAGAAGCTGCAACATCAGCAGTGCCCTACTCAAGACCAGTTGTTATTTGGCATGGACTAGGAGATACTTACGATTCAACAGGAATGATGCGTGCAGCTGCTACCATCAAGAAGGTAAAGCCTCATGCATTTGTCTATGCTATACGTATTAGCAATGATTCAAGTTCAGATCAACAAGCAACATTATTTGGAAAAGTAAATGAGCAAGTATGTTTTTATTATACATATATTGTTCTACATACTCTCTTATTCCATACTAACATCACCCATTCACTATATGTTTATTTCTCTACAGATTGATTTAGTTTGCAAAGATTTAAAAACAATTCCTGAACTCCAAAATGGATTTGACGCAATTGGATTTTCTCAAGGCGGGATCTTTCTTCGTGGCTACATTGAGCGATGCAATAACCCCCCAGTTGGCTCGTTGATGACGTTTGGGTCTCCTCACAACGGCATCGCAGCGCTACCATTATGCGGCAAAACAGACTTTTTGTGTCGAAACAGAAACAAGCTTTTCGAAGCAAACGTTTATACAGACTATTCTCAAGAACACATTGTTGCTGCACAATATTATCGCGATCCAAATAGATATGACGAATACCTGAAAAAGTCGCGATATCTGGCTGACATTAACAATGAACGTTCTCAGAAGAATAAAACATATGCTGAAAACCTAGGATCAATTGAAAAATTTATCATGGTTATGTTTGATCAAGATGTTACAGTTGTACCCAAAGAAAGTGCTGTAAGTACCATTTATACAATTTTTGGTCTTTTTTTTGATTGACTTAAATACTAAAGCTTTTCTATTTTATTTTATTTTTTTCTTTTTGATTATCTTCGTTTATTAAGTGGTTCCAAGAGTATAATAAAACCACTCATGTTTTGACACCTTTGGAACATAGAGATTTATATCTTGAGGATTGGATTGGGCTCAAGCGATTGGGGGATAGGAACAGTATTATTTATGTAAGCTTGCCAGGCCAACATATGCAAATTAGTTCCAGTGATCTACAGACCTTAGTGTCTGAGTACTTTGTAGCAAATAGTACTCTATTAGGATAGGAAAAAAAGCGTAAAGTAAAATCAATGAGAACCATACATGACAATTTTTTTAGTCTTTTATTTGAAGAGGCAATATCCAAAATATACATTATCACTGTAATTTCAAATATGACCGCTGAACTGAGGTGATCAAAAGAAAAACTGGGGTTTTCTAGGAAAGCATATTCTAGGGACAACTGATTGAAAAAGTTTCTGATCCAAAGATAAAAAAATTTTCGGATTCCAGAAAAATTGCACAAAATGATATTTTTGACACCAACATAAACGTATATAAATAATCATACCGGGATAAGTGTTGAAAAGTTTCTTTCTTGTAATGTAGGATTTCCCCATTGGATTAAAAGGCTAACAATGACAGCTTTCCAGCCTTTAATAGCGATGAAACTGAAAAGCTGACTTGGGTATTTGTGTGATAACCAAACAACAGTCGCAACCCTTCGTGAATCAAAACTGAATCACATAGAACAAATACATATCAAGAAAAGTGTTTCGTCTCAATGGCGCAAGCTATGATGTTCTGCAAAGTTGTATAGTTTTAAAATCTTGAAGAGCATTGACAAATAGGATTTTAAAAAAGAGAAAATAAATACTCGATAATAAGTAAGAAAAACGTGTAAATCATGAGTTAAAAGAGAGATACATGCATACTACAATAAATATTGTCATCTAGATGCCAGCATTTTCTTTTATAAAAAAAGAAAAAAAAAAAAAAAAAAAAAAAAAAAAAAGGAAAAAAGTATAAAACTCTCAAAGTATGCACAAACCATTTTTATGATTTTAACATAATGGAAAGTATTACTTATTTTTACTATTTTCAATAAATTAGGAATCATTTGTTGACTCCGGTGTTTTGGTGCTGCTATATATAGGCATGCTTGCACTCTTGGCTGTCTTGATAGTTATTGACTTGACATTGTTCCATGAACCCGGCACCAAAGTGCTTTGTTTTTGAAGAACATGTGAAATGGTGGCTGCTAGATTTTCCATGAGCTGTTCGGGGGTGAAAGAAGAAAGTCCTACTAGGATAGAAATGTTTCTGCCTGGTGCCTTAATTACTGCACTAGATCTAGCAATATATTTGAGTTGGTTTTTAATAATTGAGGGATTGGCAATCGTATCTTTAATTTTTTGAATTTCAACCGGAGTGGCGTCGTCTGGTATAGGTGGCTGAAGAGAGATAGGAACAGGAACTGTAATTTTAAGGCCTGGCGGCTTAAGATAAACTCCCGGACCAAGAGCATGAGTTAAGGTTTCAGGGTTAATATCAGCATCATTTACTACAATATCAAAGCTCTTTACGTAGGCAGGTGCAATTTTGTGAGGGTGAGCTCCACCATGATTTCCTTTTGCTTTTTTATTAGGAGGTTCTTTGGAACCATCTTCATCCATAAAACGACGCCTACGCTTCTTACCGTTGATTGCATCATCAAAGCTATGAAGTTTAGCTTTTAACTTGCTAATAGAAACAATGTCTGTGAAAATGCCATGAGTAGGAGCGTTGACATCATCTTCTAAAATCGCAACTATAGGAGCGCGAGATCCCTTTGTGATTAGACATATGGACAAGTCGCTTAGCTTGGGTCGTATTCTGTTAGGTAGAGGAATAAGATATGGGACGATGGCTCTTAAAGCCTTGTTTTCTTCTACTGTTTGTATATTTAAATAGATTGGTTCACCAGGTTCAAAGCTCCCACTTGAAGATTTGGTGTCTTTGTCGAAAATGGTGTCTTCAATGGAAGTTTGCATCTGATACTGATGAGATTTATTATGTTTCAAATACTGTGTATGTGCATGTTTTAAAAGAGCCGTACATGACTGTCGAACTTGAAGTTTGTCAAAGTCCTTCGGGAGGCGTGATCTATGAGCATGTGTGTTTTTCTTCGAAGACGAGGCAGCGGCTTCTTGTGAGTTCGATGAAGCGGTATATGAAGATGATGAAGAGGATGATGAAGATGATGAAACTGAAGAGGGTGGCGGTGAATACGAAACGGCCGATGCAAATGAGGACCTTCTTGATGATTTCGCCTTAGATGCCAATTTCAGATTTGAGGTCTGAGACACATTATCAATACTAGAGGGAGGTAGGTTCCCAGAAAATGCAAGAGTTTTCCTATGAAGCTTCTCTAGTTTTTGCCGCCTTTTTGACAAATTGTCTATATTTGTGGGCTGTGGTGTTAACGGAGCAGCAGCCATGATGTTTTAAAGGTGTACAATTGGGAGAATTTTTTTTACTAGTATTCAAGTAAATGAATTCTAGACAGTAAAATAAAGTTTCCTTGTATCAAATTCAAGATGTAAAGTTCTTGGGTATATATTAGTCCATGGGCATTTATAAGATCACTTTTTAATAATTTGGAAAGGTGATTTCTCTCGTTTTTTCTTTTATATTTTATTTTTCTGTAGAATCAAAAGGCTTGTCTATGGGTGATTTATTTGGACAAGCATCTTAGGAGATTTTTTTGATGGTTTGTTTGATTTGAAGAGAAAGGCATGATGACAAACGACTTATTGCGCAGAAAAACGTTACGGTCTGGTATATACCAGTATGGGCTGAATGTGACTCATTTTGGCCAGTGTAAAATTTTTTCTTTCAAATCTTCATTACCCTCCCTTCTCGCCATCTCAAAACCGTCTAAATCCTTAAATTACCCTACCATTTTTGAATCCCTAAGCTATCCATAGTCACTTACCCTCCCTGCGCGTATTACATTGTAAAAACTAAAACCTTCTTTGACGCGTTTACTCTTGATGCCTGAAATTCGCAACCTTTCAAACATATTGACTCTTCAAAGCTCTCGTTGGGGAGTTCAACCAAAAGTACACGCCACCTCTGACAATGAAGATGATTTGAAAAGTCCAAATTCCGACTCAGACCCAAAAACCGATTCCAAGTCTAAAGATGACAACTTTCAACAGGAAACTGAGAATAACAAAGTTCAATCGATAGAAACCGCCAAAGAGTCAAATGATCAACAACATATTATATCTGAGCAAGAGTGGGACGAGATTCAGCAGTCTCAATGGAACGAAGTGGAGCGTGCTGGGGATGCTCTGGAAAACACTCAAGACGAAACTCAACAAGAAAATGAGAATCAAAATAATCAACCTTTGACTGAACAAAACAGCTCTTCTCAAGACATAGAACAACGTAATGAAGAAGAAGAAGAAGAAGAAGAAGAAGAAGAATTAGACTTACAAAATCAAAAGGAAATAGATCCCAACGATTGCTCTAACGAATCCCCTTCTACAAAAGAAAATACGGCTTCTTCAAAAGCAGGCGGAGATAAGTTAGGAGCCGAAGCATTATTGGACCTTGGTAAACAGAGTGGCAGTAAAACAGAAGAAAAAGTTGAATATCATGACACAGAACACACACAAGAACAAGAAGATTCAGTAACTTCGCAATCTCCATATACAGATCCTCAAGATGCGGTTGCAGTTGCAGTTGCCGTAGCAGCTGTGGCCAACGCTAGCAATCAAGAGGAATCAACCAGTAAGTTGAAAGCCAAAGGAAAACAAAAACGGTTACACTCCGATGATTATAGCAATTCAGGAAAATACGAAGATAATTTCAACAAAAAGCTGACTAACGGGTCATCGAACAAAAGACGGAAGCGCTCCGATTCTACAAGCTTGACGACATCCACACCCGGTGAGCTCAATGACAACCATACATCAAACACAACTAATATGGATACCGACCTTCATCTACAAGAACTATTTACTGGAACAGAAAACCCCAACTGGCAGAGATTTTATGCAGAATCTATAAACGATGACGACAAATCGGCTCCTGTTGACTTGAATATGCTTATCAACTCTAGTACGCCTAGGAAATCTACAAGTCGAAGAGGTAGGAAGCCCAAGTCCGCTAATAGCCAGAGACTATCTCCGCAGCCAGTAACTATTCCAAACAACAGCAATGTCGACCCTGCTTTGGAGCAACTTGATATCTCTTCCGCAGCTGCAGATCCAGAAGGATCTAACGTAAATGATCCGACGGTACTATCAAGAGAAATGTCACAGCTGGAAGATGCCATGATGCATGCTTCTGCAATTGCTCGGTCTTTAGCAACAGCAGGTCATCCTAGCCACAATCCTGTTTATGACGATAATTTAACACAGGATGTCGATGGGTCAATTGCAAGACGTAATTTGAAGACTGATAACCGGCATACTTCTGGGGCTAAACCCCTCTCTGTTGATGACAAAGATCCCAGTATAGATAGTGAGATACCACTTGAAGACATTAAACTTTCTCATGACATTGCTACCGAATCAGATATGAAGTATTGGCAGCATCAAGAAACATCCGAAAACTTACCTGCAATCAGTAACAATACAGATAAAAAAAGAAAATCCAGAAATCCTTTGCAATCTTCAAATGACGATCTTCCAGTAGGTGTATCAGCTACACACAGTGACGACTCAAATCACTCTAACAAGATGGAAAATGCGAATAACATTCTTATGATGTTGGATGATTTACCACAAAATCTACCTTCTGGTTCTGGCGGTAACTTTGTTCCTGAAGAAGTCTGCCGTATTGATCAGTTTATGCAAAAGTATTGTGAAGTTCATAATTTGACACGTGAAGAACTGTGTCAGCGTGTTTGGTCAAATAACAGAAAGAAGGATAGATTCTGGGATTTTGCAGCCGAAGTTCTTCCACATCGCACAAGAGCCTCCATTTACAAACACATTCGAAGAGCGTATCACGTTTTTAAGGCCCGAGGAAAATGGACTCCGGAAGAAGACCAGACTTTACGTACTCTTTATGAGGAGAAAGGACCACAATGGAAGGCTATTGGCTTGATCATGTATCGAATGCCTGAAGACTGTCGGGATCGTTGGAGAAATTACGTCAAGTGCGGAGAAAAGCGAGTTTCCAACAAATGGAGCTCAGAAGAAGAGTCACAATTAACACATATTGTGGAGGATTTGAGAAAAGAGTTTCCAGACCAAGAGATCAACTGGACATTGGTTTCTGAAAGAATGGGTGGAGTGAGATCACGTATTCAGTGCCGATACAAATGGAAAAAACTGACACTTCGATATATTATTTCAAAGGCCGATGCAATGATGCAAACAGATCGCTTGAACTTGCTGAAGTATATTCGAGACAATGGATATGAGGATGAATCTCAAGTTGATTGGGATGGATTTGCTGCAATGGACTCACGAGGACTTTGGACTGGTAGAGAGTTGAAGATTGCGTTTGAACGAATTAAACCGAAGTATACCAACAAACCATTCAGAGTTATTGTTGAAGACTTGTACAACTATTACTTGCTTTTAGAACAGCGCGAAACAAATGAAAACACTCAATTTGATACTGACACGGCTGCAAAGGCTGTTGTTGTTTCTTCAGAGGCTGCTGCTGCTGCTGCTGCAGTAGCAGCAGCTACTGCACCTGAGTTGGTAGCTGAATCCGTCTCCCTTGCATCTTCAACGTCTCCAGAATTTGCAGACTTACCTGAAACTGGTGGTAGTACCACTAACACTCCTACCAATACAACAGCTACCGAGTCTACTGAAAATGTAGAACTGGGAAAAAATGTTGAAGACAATAACAACAATAATAGCAATGCCTATATCGAACCGTTCACTAAAGATTCGGCTACGAAAAATGTTGATATGAATTTTGAGCAAGACTCAAATGATCTTTCAAAGTTAAAAGAAGAATCTCAAGCTGGAGTATGAGAACAAGACAAACTGTACTATTAAGAATTTTGTTATTTTAATTACTTTATTTTTTTTTTTATTTTTGGTTTATGATTAACTTATAATTTTATATAAATGAAATTTTATGATTTTATGTTCGGATATTGGTATAATTTATAGTAGAACAATTATAACATTTCAACCTCATGAACTTTTGTATATACCACAAACTTTGTCTTACTGAGATTCTAGATAGTATAGATTGTATTATTTACTATGGCAGATAATAGTTGGTTTATATGTGTATATTTTTTTTATTTTTTATAATAGTGTAAATATGATTCTAAACAGGTTTGGTAATGATTACTATTTCAAAATGGGTTCCACTCCATTTGATTCTCCTTCCAGATATTTCAAAACACTTTGGTAGACTAGTAGCATTACACTGCTTTGAACAGAAGTCCATACAACTCTTGGCCAAATCCCACCAAACAGGCCGCGCACACCCTCAGTTTTATATATTATTTTGAGGCCATGTAAAACCGAGTCTGTGAGAATGACGGGTGATTGTGCGGCTGTGTGAGTTCCAGACGAGGATATGCTGTAGTGTTTTACAGATGAAGAGGCAGCAGGATTAGCTGCTGTTACGTTTTTGAGTAAAGGCAATGGGTTAGTACTTCCCGATCTTGTAATTGGATTTGTGTTGGGGGATGTTGTTGGTGTTGTAGCAGCAGTAGGATGTTGTGGAGAATTTGCAGCAGATGTTTCTGGATTATGTTGGGTTTGAATTCGAGTCTTGACAACATCCAAGGGAGTAGTAGTGGCACCAGCAAATCCGCCAGCAAGACCACCAGTGAAGAGTTCCAAGCCAACACCCATATCTTTGTGTCGGCCCACATAGTTTTGAGCCATGTCGTGAACCTTTTCGTAGCAGGCAAATTGTATGGCGGAGAATGGTAAATCGCGGATAAGAGTGGCTTTGTATCCGTAAAAGAGGGCCCCGTATCCTTCGGTTCGGATAATTGTTTTGATTGCGTCAGTCATTGAGTTGTAGTTGTAGCCACTATAGAAGTATGGATTGTTGGGTCTCCCCTGGAGTTGTAATCGAGTTTTTAAAACTTCAGAGGGAACGTAGATGAATGAAGACGCTAGGTCGCCCAACAAGCCGCTAGTGAAATGAGCAACAGGCTCGGGCAAATTCCAGTCATTTATGAACAAACGCTTAGAGGATTCATAAACAATGAAAAAAGACATTGTTGCAGGAAAAGATCCCAAGGCTGCTGGAGTATAGCCTCCATATAAACCACGAAAAACGCCTTCCTCTCTAGTAAGATTTAGAAACGCTTGTGTTGTAGATTTGTATTTTAAGGCATTTGGAGCTGCTTGTTGTCGAGTTTTTACCGTATCTAAAGGATACATGCAACTATCGCCAATAAGACCTCCTATACCTCCAGCCAAAGTGACCTAAAAATAATGAAAAAATATCCCAAATCAATCATTAGTTTTTTGTTCACATTGATATAAATGGTTTCAAGTATGAAATATATTATAGTGTAGTCGAAATAGTGTTGAGATATACTGTTTAATTTATTGATGAGAAATCATGATTGGAGGAGACAAGATCAAAATAAAATTTTCAAACCAAATGTGGTTGTTAAAGTAGAAAAAAAGATATATCAAAAATACGCTAATTCAAAACAAGTAGAGGTTGATCTAATACTGTTTTTTTTAAAAAAATAAAAATAAAAAAAAGATTGGATTTAAATGACTTGAAAGCATGAAAGTTGATAAATATGGCTGATAATTAAAAGTAATCAGATAAAGCGTAAATAGATGTCGAAATAAGAAAATGAAAAAAAGCAAAAAAAAAAAAAA
>CBXB010000140.1:7481-24802 GCA_000817185.1 Magnusiomyces clavatus CNRMA 12.647
TTTTTTTTTTTTTTTTTTTGAAAAATAGGTATAAATGTGAATTATTATTATTATTTTAGGATAAATAATATTCAAACTCCAGATTTTTCATCAATTCCAAATGACAAAGCTTCAATTAAACGGTTAACCTGAATACTGCACAAACGCAAACTTTAGTTTCAAGGAGAAATAATAATGATAACAACTTTTTCTATTTAGTCGAAAAATGTAAGATAATCATACAGGAATAACCGATTCCAAAACGCCAAAGGTTATAAGTTTATTGAAATTGATATCTTGAGTTTTTTCTTTCATGTTAAAGAAAAGAAAAAAAACTCTGATTTTAGATTTTTACTAATCATAAAGTTACAGTTTTTAAAGGTAGAAATAAAAGGTGTCTTTGTATAACAGTATCAATAGGAGACAATAAAAAATAAAAACACTTGAAACCTTTAACGGATACCAACAGACACCCCCTTTCGTTTAGTACCCGTAAAGTTTTTATTATTGCAATATACCGACTCACTTTATCACACAGTATTTCTTCTTTGGAAATGGTAATTGAGAAAAAATTCAATTAATTGAAAACTGTCTGACTCTTTATGTTTCTGTTTGAAAGAAAAAAAAAAACTAGATATTTATAGAAATAATAATAGTAGTAATGTCTATGATACCTGTCAAGACCTGTTATTTTTCATTTCTAAGACAACGTTGCAATTGACTAAGAAAAAAAAGAGTTGAGCAAATCCAATAAACCTTTTTTTCCATAATTATAGTATATTTATTCTAGGTTAACCATTAAAACTGAAAACAAACCTTGAAATTTCCCATTAATTTGTTCAATTAGACGACTATTAAAGATTTCTATAACAAAATTTTTTTACAATCTATATCAATATGGATGTGCTAGTCTTTTTCTGGATATGACATATTATCATCATTACTATTGTGAGCTCTGGGTCCATATAAGTAGTTGTCTTTTGTAGTCTTTCTGCTGCGTCAATTAAGCAGTGAACAAATTACCACATAATTGGATTATTATTTTTTCTGTGCAGTTGGATACTTGAATGTTAACACCTGTTTAAACCTGTCAATGACAAATATTTGATAGCTTGATATATATAAATGAAAAGTGATATAATCAAATGTTATAAATACTCTATCTATTTCTATAGCTGAGATTTTTAAAGTTATTCTGTTGCAGAATTTTAATGTGGAAAATTTAAAATAAAAAAAATAAAAATTTTTTTAGTAGTTCACACTCAACAAAACAAGTCTTGTTAATTATGTTAATTTTGGAAATTTATTGTAATCGAACATCATGAATAAATCACCATTATTAATTACTTTTTTTGACATCTTATTTTATCTCTCTCTTTTTTATACTATACATATATATATAAATGCTTTTGTTTCCTTTAATAATTTTTTTTTTCTCTTGTTTTTTATTTTTTATTTTTTTATCTATCCTTTTTTTTTTATTATTATATTTCTTGTCCCATCTCTATACAAATTACTTCGCGTCCAGTTCCATCTCCATAGTTAACAATGGATCTAAATCTGCACCCTATAAATCCCAGTCCACATGGGTTTTACCATTATGCTCGATACTCAAACTCTACCAAAAACTATTTTCATCATTCTTCAACAGAATCTTTACTTTTATATATCAGTCCACAATCCGGACTCAGTTCAGGACGCCAACGTTCAAACTCTTTTAGTCATTCAAATATTAGCACACAATCCAGTACTAGCACTAACCAGCTAAGAGTTTTATCCTTTAGTTCTCCACCTCTAAGCTCAGTAAAAACCTTTCAAAAACCAATTGCTCTAAACAAAGCAGATAACACATTCAATGAATCTCCCTCTAACACAAACAACAAGGATTACAAACTAGAATCAAAAAACAGCTTTAATTTACTTTCTCGAACTGAATCGCAGTGTAGATCGACCAACAAAAAACTCAAACGGTATTTTTCTAACCCCGATTTGGCATTAGATTACACAACTGGAAATAGAGAAAACGGCCAAATCACTAAATCGATCCCTTGTTCAATGTACACTCCCGATTACAATGATAGCTTGTTAAATGAAACTTCATTCATTCCAGTATCTCCAACATTGTCGTTGTCTTCTTCATCAATAACAAGTTCTTCATCATCTTCCCCTTTCCTAAACGAGCAACAAGAGAAATTCGTATTGCAGTATGGCAGTAGTTATAACAGAAACGACAACGAAAATGACTACAACACTCTCAGCTCAAGTACTTCTATATCCACATCTTCTTCTCCGGAAAAATCACATATTAACAACGGACCATCCACATTCCATAGCATTAGTAACCACATATTCTCAAATTCGGATCAGGACCTTTCTCAAACTAAACACAAGTTTCATAAGCAACCTCATCCCAAACAACAAACACAAATTCAAAACAACAAAATTCTAAGTACATCGAGTGAATTGCTGGCAAATGAAGCAACTCCTAGTATTAACGCTTCCAACACTGCTGCTTTATCTACCCCTAAGTCTGATTTTACCGACTCGGCTTTCTTTGTTGAATCTTTTTCACAGATCAAAAGCTCTGATCTCTCCCTTCCCCATTCTTTTGACAAAAAAATAAATCTCAATGATTTACACGATTATCAAGAAACAAATACAATCAAAAACGACATTGATTTTTTACCACCTCCTAAATTCAGTATAACTCCTCCAGACTCTCCCATATCAATCAACTCAATTCTCAATGAATATGCAACTCCTTCAATAGATCCGCTGTCACTTGAAAGCGAAGAGCAATTCTCAAACAGTATTCCAAATACGAATGCAACCGATTTTCAAAAAAAGCTTGATTTTCCTGATACAACCAACCCAAATAACCTTTCATCAAATACTGAAATATCGAAATTTTATCAGTCTTGCTCAAATATCACGCCCATTGAAGCATTATTGAGTGAAAATAGTCAAAAAGCCAATTTATTAACTAAGTTAAACGACTTGTTAGACGATGTTAATGCTACAAGGAACGATTCACAATGTTTAGAGTTGAAGCCAAAACTACAGTCAAATGTGCAAAAGCCTTACAATAACCATAAAAAACGTCGTTCTAAAAAATCTAACAGGCACATAGACGGCAAAAAAAAAATCAGCAAGACTAGCGCTGACAACTTTTGTCCACACTCAAGAGAGGTTTTTGAAAAAGGTAAAAAAATCAAGCATAAATTATTGTTAGAAAATGATACACATGTTGAAAGCAACAAATTCACTTCAACTTCATCTCACCAGAGTACAGCAGTAAACTCTACAGCCTCCAATTTTCCGGGAGCATCATTGTCTGTCAAAGACGGAAGTGATGGAGACAAAAGCTTTACAAGTCATAACCTTATTAATCATTTGGAAGCTTTAAGTGACGCCCCGGAAGCCTTATTGATGTACGAATACCCTCAAAACTCGGTATATTATGATGCATATCAATCCGAGCCTGAAACATATAACGACCAGTGTGGAAATGAATATTTGGAAGAAAGTTATGGGCAAAAAGTATTTAGACAATCAAAACCCTTATTTTCCTCATCGTCATCTCCGTCCTTAGAATCCAGGATAAATAGTATTAATGAATCCACATTGGAAATTAATCAATCTTGTAATTTACCAAGAAGTAGTTGCTTGCTTGAAACGTCTATTGCCCCAAATGTTGCAAACGAAGAGAAAATCCAGCATAATGACAACAACAGCGACAGCATATGTATTGATTGCAACTCCAATTCCAGCATCATCAACATGATGAACAAAGAAGAAAAGTACTTGATCAGAGCCGATGATAGGATTGGCTACCTGATGAAGAAAAAAAAGCCGTCGGTTTTAGATGATAGACACTTACATAATCAACCCACCACTACCCTGCATGCTAACCAAACCATAAACCAAAACTCTCCTCTTCCTAGCAATGATCCACAAACCATCATTGACCCTTCTTCTCCTGTTCACTACCACCACGAACAAAAATCCCAGCTGGAAGAAGTCCAGGCCATTGAGACTTTCAATTGCTTACAGGTCCCTTCAGAACATATCTCGAATCGACTCTCCTTAGCAGCAGTAGACTCAAAAGAAATTTCTCTGTGTAGACAACCAAAAAGAAAAGGTCAGCAGGAACACGAAAAATCTTGTTCTTCCGAAATTTATCAATATCCCCTGAAATTATTATCTCCCCAATCAGATTCATCTTCCGTCAACAGATCTGGTAAGACCACCTTTGCAAACAGCCACCAGCCTTCTTCTCCCTCTTATACATATTTGGCAAGTAACACTTGTAACAACAATCTAGAAGGCCCTGACACTAATTTTCAGCCCATTCCTCTTAGCCCTTGTCTAAATTCTAATTTAGCCCACTCTTCATTTTCTTCTTCTTCTTTTCCCCTGAAACGGCTGTCTGTCCATTCTTCTGTTTTTCAGTCAAACAACACCCCCAACTCCCTATTTTCGTCTAAAAAATCTTTTACTTCTTATTCATCTGTTTCATCTTCTCAAATCTCAAAGACTCGTAGTGTAGTTTCTACTAATTGCTTCAACTCCTTCAGCTCGGGTCAGACATTGAGACGTAAAAATTCTACATTACTGAAGCAACAACTTAACAAACCGTTACCTCCGCTTCCTCCAACTTCACCTTTTTTACCAAATCTCCCAGAATCAAAAGAATTTGCCGTAGCCACTGCAAAGCAACTTGATCTTCAGTCAAATACCACTAGAGCCCTCAAAACAAGAGTATCATTTTTACAATCACCAAGTAATTTTTCAGCTGAATCAGCAGTCCTTCGAAGAACAAAAAGTTCATCCTTGATATCGGTGAGAGCTTGTTCTAATTCACATTTAGCTACTTCTTCACCTATTTTAAAATCTCACAACGGCTCTTTCTCATCTTTGTCTCAAAAGAAACGTCGTAGAAAGAAGCTTGCAGATATTCCATATAATACCAGTAAAGAAGCTGTTACTACTGTAACCACACCCATAATTTCTAATAGTACTCGCACCAACAGCAAATCTACAAATAACCGTTTATCAACACTTATTCAGAAAAGTCAAAATTTAACTAATATTTCGAGCAATAGAAATAGGTTATCCCTCACGTTAAATCTCAATTATAAATTTGAATCAAAAACCGTTACTAGTGAGTCTCTTAGTAGTCTTAACCCCAACTGTGACAATTTCAGCAGTAATAGTAAAAGCGTTGAAAGCAAACTTTCAACTGCAACTTCCAACGAAGACAAATCGCTTAAACACACGACATCAATGTCGCCTATACTCTCTTCCTCTGGAAACGCACTGTCGCATGGAAACCTGGCATCTAATAGCACAATGTCTTTAAAAGCTAAACGACCACATTTTTTCAGACGGTTATTTAGTGGTCTAAGTGGCCACACTAGTTCCAATTATAACAATGAAAACGCACTGATATCCACCAAGTCTAATAAATCGACTTGTACCACTACAAGCACCCAAGATAATACTTTAACTCCTGAATCTACGCCTAATAAAAGTCATAATGGCTCAGAAGATTTTGTAAGTTTTCTTTTTTTTTTTCCTTGTTTTTTATTGCACCTATTGGTTTTTTTTATCAAAAAGAAAAAAAATTAATGGGATTTTTAACTTGAAAATGTAAAAAACATCCAACTCGAAACCCAAATTTACATACTATTTAATGATCGCGACCCACTTTTTTTGGTCAAAAGTCATGTTTTATAGCCCTTACCCTTGAAATTTAGGCGACTTTTTTATTATTTTTTAAACTGTTTTGTAAATTTAGTAATTGATTGTTACTAACTTTAATTATTTTTTTTTCTTTTTTTTTCACCGTTTAGAATAAAAAAAATAAATCTTCTTTGAATTCTCCTTCAATCTCTCAAGAAGATACTTCTAAAGAAATTGTTTCAAAAGATTTGGGATCATCCTTACCATCCTCCTCAACATCAGGCATTTCAGATACTTCTAAAACACCTCCTCATTTGCAAATTCAGCCTTTAACTGCTCTATCGACCAGCAAATCTGAGGCTACTACTGCCAACAATACAAATAGATCATATCGCCTTGACATTACTCCTACTTCTCCATTTTTTCCAAATTCTAAAAATATATTGAATATTGGAATCGAGGAAAGCTCCTCTTTGAGCGCATCTATAAATCCTTCCCCTTCATACCCTGGAACTGCGACAAACTCTCCTTCAAAAAAACAACAAACCACTTTTGCTGCTTCTACAATTTCCAACACTATTAATAGTGACACTAGTATTAATAAAGTCTCTTCTGAGAGTCCTGCGGTAACTATTCTATCAAACAATACAATTGTTACTAATAATAATAATAATAATAATTCTGCTGCAAATTCTTCACCAAGCCATACAGAAAATCTCTCTTCGTTTTCTCAGCAGCAGCCATCAACGCCAACTAAAGCAAACAATCTTGCTTCTGAAAGCAAATCAATTTTAACTTCTCCTCCCCCTTCCTTACCACAACAACTCAAACTAAAAATGAGTGATTCAGAAGCTTCTACAATTTCTAATTCTCAATCATTTTCTTCGTTAAATGACACTGGTGCCACAATAATGAGCTCAGGACCGCCAAAATCTCCAGCTGGTGAACCTGATTCATCCATAGAGACTACAGATGACGAAACATCAAAATTAAATAATGACGTTTCTAAATCAAGACCTCAAACACCACCACCCCACCTCGATGTAACTTCCTCAGACAACAAGAATAATACTACAGATTCAGAAGTTGTACACTCTTCCACTAAGGAATCTTTAGAATCAAACTCTCAGGCTAACAATAATAGTGCTAGCAACCACAACAGTTCTAACTCAACTGGCACATCGACTACTGACCATGCAGATGAATTCTATACTCCTGCATCCCATAATTCTATTCGTACTCCAACTTCAGCTCGTTCCCCTGATGGCGCTCAATCTGAATCAAAACCAATTGATCCTGTTATTTTACAAGTCATCACAAATACAGAAGCTCAAAATATGGCTCTAGACTTTTTTCACGGCACAGCAAATTTTGTCACTCCGGACAATTATGCTAGTTGGATGGGCGATGAAGGCACTCTGCAAGCAGAAACTCGTGCCGCTTACATGGAACTTTTCTCTTGGACAGGGAAATCCATCTTAGGCGCATTAAGAGATTTATGTGACAAACTCTACATGAAGGGAGAATCGCAACAATTAAATCGTTTAATGGAATCATTTAGTAGCGCTTGGTTTAAAATGAATCCTCAAAACGGGTTTTACGATTCAAATGTTGTCTACACAATTGCATATGCCCTTCTTCTTTTAAACACCGATCTGTATGCTGCCGATCATACAAATACAAAGAAAATTTCCAAATCGAAATTCGTGTCAAATACTATTGAGTCTATTAAAACCGCCAACGCTCTCAGCAAAAAAACAAACGATACTTTGGAACAAGCTGAATCTTCTTCTGCTTCCATCAAAACTGCCACTTCTAATTCTAAAACTGCCGAAAGTAATTCAACTCTTTCTAATTTTAACAACACTCATAGCAATAAGCTTGAACACAGAAAGTCATCATTTTCTTATTCGTCCAGTACATTAGTTGGCTCTTCTTTCAAAGATGATACTACCGTCCTGGTTAATGGTTGCCCTGTGACTCCTCTTACCAAAGAATGGTATTTTACTCTTGAGTCAGTACTCAAAGTTTATTACACTTCAGTTTCTAAAGATGCATTGGAATTATATAGGGCAGAGGAGATTGAAAGTCGGAAAAGGTTGCAAGGAGTTTCATCTATGTCATCAAGAGCAAACTCTGTTTCCACAACAGGTACCTCGTTGTCTCAGCCCTATGGATCCGGACTCATGCCTTCCATTTCAATAACTCCTTCTCTTCGTGCATCTTCCTCTACCAACTCTTCCTCCTCGTCGATTCTTGGAAGATTAACTGGATTTAATCGCTTGCGTCCAGGCAGGCATTCCCACCATGAATTTAATCAAAGCCGAATTGATTTTGGTTCAGATTTTGGCCACTCTGTTTCTAGAGCAAATGCAGGTGCTGATTCATTTCGAAGAGACTCTTTTGGCTCATTATTTTCAATGGAATCTTCTTTCTCGGGATTTCACTATCCTAGGCAAGCAGTCGGCTTTGCCGGATTGTTGCTCTCATCCATGCATAAGGATGATGAAGCTGCATCTAATTGCTTCCCGGAAGATTCATTTGCTGACTTTTCTCAGATTGAAGCCGAACTTTCCAAGGAGGTTGAGCTAGAACTCCATGGTGCTCCTTGGGCCAAAGAAGGTTTGTTGAAATACAGGCCTTACATGGACCCCAGCACTGGCAAAAAGTCGAAGAAAAAAGATTGGATAGACGTTTTTGTTGTTGTTCAAAGAGGCCAATTAAAAATGTTTACGTTTGATACCAAACCTGGCTCTGCAACAGTTGTAAATTCTTCACGCAACATAAACAGTTTGAGTCGTTACAATAACAACAACAAAAACTCAACTGTTGACAACGTTGGTGCTGGAAACTGGATGGAAAAGGCCACTTTGATTGATGGCTACCATCTCTGTCACACAATGGCCCAAGAACTCCCTCCAGCAAAAAAAAATAGAGGCTTTAGCTCGTTGTGGTCTCTGACCCTTCCACAACAAGGTGTCTTAGTTTTTGAAGCAGGTACTAAAGAAATTGCCAGGGAGTACGTATACACTTGCAACTACTGGGCTGGAAGATTATCAAAGGAACCCTTTGATGAGCCAGTTTCTTCAATGGAATACGGTTGGGGTCATGCACTTGAAAGTTTGGATAGTGATGAGTCTGCTTCCAATTCCTCTTCCAACGTTAAAACAACCGATACAAACTCCTCGATATCTTCATCAGCATCTTCTTCATCTAACAGCAGTACACGATATCCCGGAGACAAAGTGATTATTAGAGAATGGCGACCCAGCAGTCAATCACTAATTGTTTCAGACCTTAATGAAGAAAACCAGTACCAAAACCTCAAGGAATATATTATCAATGCAGAAAAAAACCTCACTCAACACAATTCAATTCGATCAAAGTTGTCACAGGCATACTCTCCTAACTCTTCTAATCTGCATAAGGCTTTCAGCAATTGGGAACGCAAATCTCAATACTTGCTGCAACAGCTTGTACGATACAAGATTTATGTTGAAGCGCTAGAACGGGCTATTAAAGACAAGAAAAACTATGACAAGGATGAAAATGCCTCAGATATCAACAACAATACTAATACCTCAATTGGAAGCTCCACTGTTTTTGAGGGTGAAAGCTACAACAAAGTATCCGATAATTCCATTGATTCTAATTATGGGGAGATTGATAATAAACAAAAGGCTTCTTCTCCATTACTTCATCATCACCATCACCATCACCATCAATTGGAAACATTAGACGAAAAAGATGCATAAACTTTTTCATCAATTATTTTTCATTTTATTTTGAATAATGTATTATTAATAGCACATTGAAAATTTTTTCACGATAATGATGTCTACGATTTTTTTTTTTTTTTATCTTTATTTTAATATTTTTTGTACTGTTTATTTAATTTTTTTGTTTTGTTTTGTTATAGATTATTTTTTCTTTACACACTTATATATTGGCATAAAAAATTGAAGTTTATTATATTCTTTATATGAATCAAACAAAGCGCCTTGTTTTTCAATTGGAATATATTAACCTATAACTATTGATTAATGGTTTGTCAAAGACACTAATTGGGCTATAAACAATGAATCTTTATTACGATTAATAAAAATAAGTAAATAAAAGTTAATATTGCACTGTGACTGTTGCATTGGACATGATGATTATTGCTAGAATAGATGTTATTTAGGCAATAAAAATACTACAATTGATTATATTAAGAGTAAAAATACATTTAACAATTCACAATATATAAAATAAAAACTTTTTTTTTTTTTTTCTATTTCTTAACAAGTTGAGCAACTTCTGGTTTTTCAATTTCTTCCTTAAAATTAGGTCTAACCAATTCAAAAGCCTCAGTCGTTCTAGTATAAATATTACCTCCGCATCTAGCTACAGGCTTCAATTTGGCGAGATCCATCTTTGTCTTGTCTTCGTTGATGACGTCTTCTCGGGCGTGGATGTGCACGCACTCCAGAATAAACAGCGTGCCGGACTCCTTGCCGGTCTGTTTCGAAGTAAAAGGCACAGACTGGTTGAGAATAACCTCAAAGGACATTGCGGACTCGGCAACGTGGGCCGGCTTGACCTTCTTAGAGGCGGCCTTGGTCAGCCCGGAAAGGTCCCATTCGGAGACGTCAGAGGGTGCGTTTGTGCAGGTGTAATTTGCAGCCTCGATAAACCATTCAGAGATAATGGAGATGGTGGCTTCACCGGTTTCCAAAAGGTTGCGGGCAGTGTCTTTAGTGTTTCCAAGACCTTTAGAGACACCAACAGTAAAAATTATGGGATTGGAGTTGACCATGTTGAAGTAAGAGAACGGAGATAGGTTTTCGACACCATCTTTTGAGATTGTTGATATGAATGCAATCTATTGTTTATTTTAACATTTGTTAGTTTGTTTTTAGTTTTTAAATAAATAAAAAAAAAAAAAAAATATGACAATTGAAGAAAATAAATGTGTATATGGATGTACTTACTGGACGAGGGGTAACGCCAGAAACCAAAAGCCGGTAATTGGAAACTGGATCTCTGTCTTCTCCATTTGGATCAAAGTCAATTTTTTTGTGGGACTTCCATTCGTCATCATTGGCTCCTTGGCCTGGTTTCCAATTAGGATTTGGAGACTTGTAAAACTGGAGGGTTGTTTCTGTTTTAAAATCTGGGTTGGTCATTTTTGAATGTATAAAAGAACGATGAATGGATAGATGGAAAGGCGTACTTCTGTGTTTTGTTATAGATTGTATAATAAGGGCAGTGTTGTTTCTAAACAGAAAAAAAGACAACTTGGCGGAAATTTGCCTTTTTATATTTGAATGATTATATAGGAGAGATATTGTTTATAAATGACAAGTGAAAAAAGCAGAACAAGTCAATGTAAATATGTGACTTTGTATATGGATCAAAATGATATAACAACTGAGATATTGCTTACAAATGAAAGTTGAAAAAAAAAGGTTTAGTTTGCGACTTTTATCTTGATAATGAAATTAAGGATCCAATGCTTACAAATGAAAAGAAATGCAAAATATAGGGTTATTTGTTATTTTGTATATATTGATAGAGATGATGCAACAAGGAAAATACTGAGAGAGATATTGCTTACAAATGAAGAAAAAAAAATAAAAATAAAAAAGAAAAAGAAGAAAGACTCAATTGAAGATATCTTTTTTTTTTTTTTGGATGAGTGTATATTATTTATTGTCGGGTACATACAAAATGTGGTGGTTTACCGATGTGTAGATTTTGTGAAAAGCGGATAGCTGGGTTGCAGTTGGCTGTAATATGGAGTTTGGCTTAACACCACGGCTTTTTGTATCGACTATTATTTTGGACAAAGAGGATGGTCGGATGGGCTTTTGACTGAGAGTCACCACAATAAGATTTAACTGAAAGTAACAAATCTAATCAGTTGTACCACGAAGCTTAAACTCGGATCAGCTTGTAAGATATGATGATAAAGTAATTGGTCTATGACAATAGAAAAAAGTTGAATTGAGATGAGTTATTTTTATTTTATTTTATTTTTTCTGCCCATAATTAAAACTGAATAGAAAAGCCAGGTTTTTTGTTGTTTTTTGCTTTTATTTCTTTGTATAATAATTTTTTAGAGAAGAAAATCAACCAACAGTGTTTTTTTTAAAATAAAAAAAATCTAGATTTATTATTACGACTTGATTAAACTCATCTTGCTTTTAAGCTTTAAACTTTTCCCGATTATTACTACTCTGTCGGCTAATCTATCACTTGAAACTTCAATTAAACGTTAATAAAGTTACAGTTTTGCTACAGCAATTGTAACAAGTCACGTCAGATTTAAAATAGAAATAAAAATCACGTAAAATTTTTTCGGCAAAAAAATCAAAACACGAAACTGACACCGATTTTTTTGCCATTATTGTCAATACTCACATCGTAAATCTAATCGTGATTTTTTCACTCATACAAGCACAAACACACACACACACACACATATCCTTTACTACTGCAACTGAATGTTTGGATATGTATAGACGTCGTAACGTTGCGACTGACACAAATGTCAATGCACCTTTCAAACCTTTAGTTCCATCTCGTCCAGGATCTTCTTCATCTGATGATAATAGCAGCGCAAATCAAGCTGTGAAAAGTACTACTGTATTATCATCACCACCTCCTATTAAACCTCTAACACAGATAAAGCGTCCTTTATCTGCGGTGCAGCAAAATGAAAATATAATTAAACCCTCTTCTCTTGTTAGTAGCGGGATTCCTGGCATTTCTCCTAGCACACAATACCGTCCAGTTGGTATAAAACGATCCAAGCCTGAAGTTGCTCTTCAGCCATTCAAATCAGCTTTGATTTCAAGGCCCACAACCACTACAGCCGCATCTGAACCTCAGGCCAAATCAAGAGGTGAGTCCAACAAGTATTTTGAAGTACTCTGGAGAAAAGTCACTACAAAGAAAAACAAGACTTGGGATGGCGACGGTATACTAATAGTGTCATCTGATGGTATGGTTACTTTGGAAAACAGCGACGGCAAACAGATTACCAAATCACGGTCAAAGCCTTCGGACACTTTTGATCCTGACTATTTAATCAAGGTCGGGTTTTACGAAGTTGAGATCAGTGGCACCATTGACCCTCAGGTATACTTATCAGGCTCAAATCATCTTGCAGGCAATAGCAATCTGACAAAACCTTCAGTAGAAATCAAACAGCGGCTGCCCATATCAGCAAATAAGCCGCCTACTAGTGACCAATTTATATCTCCTATCAGTGGGACGTTGATGGCTTACGCGAAATCCGGTGCTTCGAAATCTAGTCTTGGAGCTACAGGCCCGCGCCACAACCCAGACTCTCCAAACGCAATCGTTTTACCAAGGCCGTCACCTGTCCCTGTTGGAAAAAAGGTGATTGATGTTGTTATTGATCCGCTGCTTGGCAAGTTTCTACGTCCTCACCAGATCGAGGGTGTCCGGTTTCTGTATGAATGCGTCATGGGTTACCGACTCTATAATGGCAGAGGAGCCCTTCTTGCCGACGAAATGGGACTTGGAAAAACTTTAATGACCATTACTCTGATTTGGACACTACTCAAACAGACTCCAATTTTGGGGAATCACCCTGTCATTAAAAGAGCACTCATTGTGTGCCCAGTGACACTTATTGCAAACTGGAAAAAGGAGTTTAAAAAGTGGTTGGGGTTACAGCGCGTCGGCGTTTTTGTTGCTGACGGTAAAGCGGACATTAAAAACTTTGTTAATAGCAGAGTTTACCAGGTCATTATTGTAGGGTACGAGAGATTAAGAACCATTTCGATGGATTTGAAAAAGGCTTCGATTGACTTGATTGTGTGCGACGAAGGCCACAGACTCAAGTCGCAAAATAACAAGTCTGCACAAGCGATTCTCACTCTGCCTACTGAAAAACGAATCATTTTATCAGGTACTCCTATTCAAAATGATTTGGGTGAATTTTTCTCTATGGTGGACTTTTTGAACCCTGGAATCCTGGGCACATATGCTACGTTTAAGCGAGTATTTGAGATACCCATTCTGAACTCAAGACAACCGGAAGCAACGTTAAAAGACATTGAGAAGGGACAGATGAGATCTGAGGAACTTTCCAAACTTACTAGAATGTTCACGTTACGGAGGACAGCTGACGCTCTTGACAAGTATCTGCCACCAAAAACTGATATGGTTATTTTTTGCAAAGCAATTCCAAAGCAAGCTGAGCTATATCAAAAGCTGGTTAACTCGAGCTCTATCAAGACATGCTTAGGGTCTAACGATGCATCTGAACACCTCAGAGCCATTACAGTCCTAAAGAAAATGTGCAACTCCCCTTCTCTTCTCCGCGACTCTGATTTTGACATGAACAGCATTGATCTACCTCCCACTTTGCCTTATTCAAGTGGCAAACTACGATTTCTCATCAAATTCCTAAGGTTGCTATACAACAATACATTTGAAAAAGTTGTGATTGTTTCTGGATATACTCAAACTCTGGACATTATAGAAGATCACCTGAAGGATGAAAACTTTTCGTCAATGCGTCTAGACGGAAGCACGGCTACTAAAAAACGGCAGCAACTGGTAGACAAGTTCAACACTACTGACCAAAAGACCTGTTTTGTGTTTTTGCTGTCTTCCAAGTCTGGTGGTGCTGGTATCAATCTTATTGGAGCATCAAGATTGTTTCTTTATGACACTGACTGGAACCCCTCTGTCGATCTCCAAGCCATGGCGAGAGTACATAGAGACGGGCAAAAGAGGCCAGTGTTTATATACCGGTTGCTTCTTACAGGAACAATTGATGAAAAAATCTACCAACGACAAATTACAAAGCAGGGCTTGGCAGATAGCTTTATGGATCCAACCAAACAAGACACAAGTGAGAACAAGAAAAAACCTGGTAAAAAATCGGTCAGCAACATAGATACTGCTGCTACAGCTCCCACAAGTAGAAAATCGTCGAGTAAAAAGTCTGGAGGTAGCACAAACACTTTTTCCATGGCTGAGTTGCAAGATTTGTTTACTTATTACTCTGAAACATCGTGCCATACTCATGACCTGATTGCCTGTGACTGCCAAAAAAGGTTTTACAAAGATGGTAGTGATGGTGTATCCCAAGCTGCTGCAAGCAGAGAATCCAGTATCACAAGCGAAAATCAAAACGCTGTGGATTTTGAAATGATGAGCAGTCCTTCTGAATTATTTTCTTCTGATGATGAAAATGAAGAGGAGGAAAAAAGCAGCAACAGATTAGGCGGTTGGACTACTGCTAGAGATGTTGCTCAAGGTACTGCTCCAATTCCAAAGATTTTACACACAAAGTCACGCGAAAAGATGAAGTATCTATTTGATTACAAGCATTATGATCCAAAAGTTTTGTTAGAGACTTTTGGAGTTGCTAACAATAGTTCTAAATCTTTAATAGAAGAGAAGAATGGTGATAACGATGATGAGTTTTCATCGAGCTTTTTTAGTAAAAAATCAAGTCAAGGAGATGGTGATAACAATGTTGAAGATGATGATGAAAAGAATATTGATTTGGAAGTAGAACTTGGAGACTCAATATTGACTCAGCTTATTCGTGATCCTAATTCGACTGTAAGTTTTATTTTCAGTAAATCAACACTTGTTTCAACGCCATCTGAGAAGTAATTATGTTTGTATATATATATAGAGAGGAAATTTTTCATGCTTCTGTAATATTATTTATTTATTTATTTTTTTTTTTTTGCTGAATTATTGTTGTTTTTTAAAATGAAATAAATTCGAGATATTGACCTAAAATTAAACTATAAAATTAACAGTAGGTGTTGTTGTTGTGTGGGGGAGTAGAGGGGAGCAGAAAACAAGATAATTTTGGATTGTATCACGTGGATTTGTTTAATAGGACCGATAAGCATACGTAAAAGGGGTTAAAACCAAGAAAAAGAACAAACAAAGCCTTTGGATTGTCAAGAGAAAAGACCTCATTAGTAAGACATGGTAAATTCATAGAGGGAAAAAAAAAAAAAAAGATCTTTTAATTGAATGTTTTTTTTTTTTATATGAATGAGAAAATAAAACAAAAAAAAAAGATATTATGAAAACTTTAAAAAGATTGTTATCTATTGAATAAGTGGGTTGTTGGTACGTACCTTTAATAGTAACTATACTATATAATAGTCTTTTCTTTTACTACCTGCACAAGACTCAAAAAACTGAAATGGATATTTATGTAGCAAAAGATCAAAAGATCATTTAGAAATGAGCATGATCTTCTTCTGTTTGAGACATTGTGTCATTGAGATTTTATTGAGTAATCGAATAGAACAAAGAAAACGTTCTGCATTAATTGGACTGTTTTATTTTATTTTTTAAGTGTTGCTCTGAGTGTGGGTGATTTTTGAATTTAACATGTTGTATGCTGACTCAAATTTAAAAAAGAAAGAAAAATACGCTTTAATTTCTAAGCCTACTTTTTTTTTATATCTTTAATTCTTTTCTTTTTACATCATCATATATATATTTAACAAAAATCCATTTTTTTTTTATCTATTCTATACAGTATATTTAAAGCCAATACAATTATACACATATGATGGACAGCTCACTTCTTTACTTTGTCTTTAGTCTTGTTGCTGTAACCATCGTTGCAGTCGGTGTCATTTACCGTTTTAGACTTAGACGAGCCAGAGGCGAAATGACACAAATTGCCATTTTGGCCTCCCGTATGCACGAATCATACCCAATACATGTCTATGGCCCTAGACTGCCAGAACACGGGGGCACAGTGGTACCCGACGGACGGCGCAAGGGGTGCCTGACAATGTCAGAATTAGATGCAATGTTTCCCAGTACGCGGTTCTGTGATATGTCGCCCACGCTTCGAGCTGCCATTCTACGGTCATCCTCATCACCCGACAATGATACAGATTCCCTCAAGATTTCAAACAATTCCAAACAACAAGAACAAGAAAATAATAACAACAATAATACTTTTTCAAATACCCAAACAGTAACAACAGTAGAACAAAGTTCAGGTATTATCACTACGGATCCAAAAATTGATAGAGATTCTGTCGATTTAGAAGCTCAAAAAAACTGTGTCACTGTCAAAGAAAGTGAAATTACTCATCCACAGTTGGTTTTGGACCGACATGAAGAAGAAGGGAATTCGCTGATATGTGTTATCTGTCAAGACGATATTATAACTACAGATATAGAGCCAGTCATTGTCTCCTGTTCTAATACTACTACTACTATAACTACCAATGACGAAATTAGAAAAGATAACAACAGTAGTAACAATAGTAGTAATAGCGACAGTAGTAGCAATATTAGAAATAGTAGTGACGAAAAAGAAAAAGGAGAAGAAGAAGAAAAGGAAACTATTCAAGAAAAAATAATGGTCCGAGTTCTTTCTTGCAACCACTGCTTTCACAGCTCTTGTATCGCTCGATGGCTAGTCAATACCAAGGCAGTGTGTCCTTTGTGTTTCCGAGACGTGTTGCTCGATGTTCCAGAGGCTGCTCATGTTGAAACTGTTCCTAATCGATACATACACCCGGCAACGATTTTCGCAGCATGATATTTTTTCTTTATTATTTAATTGTTTACTATCTCTTTTATCTGTATTTGCTTTTTTTTAACCCTCTCTCCCTATCTTTTTTTTTTTTTTTTGC
>CBXB010000140.1:50296-60718 GCA_000817185.1 Magnusiomyces clavatus CNRMA 12.647
AAAAAAAAAAAAAAAAAAAAAAAAAAAAAAAAAAAAAAAAAAAAAAAAAAACTTATCTCTTGTGTCCCAAAATATATTATGAAATGATGAAATATATAAATTAAATTAACACAATATCTATTTGAATTTCTTTTCTATGATATCAGCACCAAATTCTTCATATTCTTGTTTGGTTACCCAAGATTGATCAAACTGTCCAAGACTTGCTAAAATACTGGCACCAGTCCAAACAGCACACTTTTGCGAAAGTGGGGAATTTTGTTGGATGACTCTGACCTTAGCCTGATACTGTTGATACATCAAGTCCAAGTCGTTTCGAAGTCTGACAGAGAACCCTTGTAATAGTGTAGAACCACCGGTGATGATGATATTGTTAAGCAGAGCACCTGTCACTTCACCGCTAAGCTCGGCCTTACTGAGACTCTGCCCAATCATTTCTGAAATTCCAAACGAGTTATCGGGTAATGTGACGCCAGGGAGAGGGTATTCTTTAGGCCTAAAGAGAGGTTCGACAGTCGCTAGTCTTTCGACAGTAAGCATTGTATTGAATCCATCTGGGAATTCAAAAGGTCTTGCTGGAGTAGCCATCATGGACCCATTGGCCAAGGCAGTACCAGATACATACGAAGATGTTTCTTTGAACTCGTCAATTACTCTGCTCACTTCGTATGAGTGGTAACTAACGGTGACGTCGGTGTCTGGGTTGATTTCTGATCTGTATACTGATGGATCTGGTTGTTGGTTCAACTCTAGAGGCATTTTTCTCTTGACTCTATAGGGTGGAACAACACAGATGTTTTTTCCTTCCAGCATCCTCACAATGTGATAAGTTATAAAGTCTCCTGCAAAACGTGAGTGCATAACTCCCTTTTGGATAATGTTTCCTTCAACCACAGGCGTGACACTAGCGACCCCGGCTCCTACATCGACGACCAACGATGTTGGGAGCTCAGAATTATATGCTGTGCAGAGAGGTGCCTTAATCAGACTAAATAGTGGAACTTTCAAGTGTTCGAAAGCTATTTCGGCAGCCTTTATTTTATTTTCTGCAGTGTTCCATGGAGTTTCTGTTGTTGCAAAAGGCAGCTCACATGTTGCGTCTTCTGAAATATCCAGTAGTTGATTGTAACAATAGTCCCAGTTTCTGGTAATTGCGTCCCAGTCTTGAACTATGCCATCGGCCATGGGTGAATACACCTCTTTCCCAGGTGAGAATTCATGTACTGAGTCGCCTATAGAATAGTTGCCATCTTTGTCTTTTCCGTAAGCTGTTGGAATTATATGTCGTGGAAGGCCTTCGCCTGCATAACCTACTCGAGTTGTTGATGTCCCATTTTCAATCACAATTGAGGGAATTTCATCTGCAGGAGATGTTTTGAAAAGTGGTCCTGATGGAGTGTTACTGGTTGAGGGAGTTTCGACTGCCATGTTTTAAAAAAAAAATGTTATGTGTATATATACCAAATTGTCTTATTTTTATATATCATAAAGTATGAAAGAAATCCCTTAAGGGTGTTGAAACGAAAGAATAATAAATTAAACGGTTAACGCGTTGTGCTCAAATATTCAAGATACTGAGATATACCGCACTTTTCGTTCAAGGTGAAATTTTCGGTGTGGAGCAATCCCAAGACCGGCCCGTAAAGCACACATTCGTATTTCTGAATACTTTTTTTCGCCTTTTTTTTTTTTTACTCTCCTTCATTTTCTCTTTGACTACTATTATCTGCTGCATTAATCTTTTCCAAAATTTAATCGAAAACAATGGCATCCTCAACTACTGCTCCTTCAAAAAAGGTATGTTGAATAGAATCATAGCGAAAGAAGGAAACATTATGAATAAGCTTAGTCAAGTATCTTTGATTCGGATAATTGTCAGATTTCAAATACTTTGTTGTTTAATAAGCACTGTTTATTTTCATAGATTTTGTTTCCTTTTTTATGTATGACTCATATTTGACTAACATTGTATCATTCTTAATGAATGCAAAGAAAAATCTTATATATACTTTTTAAGTATATATTATGATTTTCTTTTCAGTATTTTGGTCGTATATCTTGTAATTATAGCCTGATGCATGGAAGTCTTTGGTAGCTGGATCTATCGCTGGTGCTGTCGAGGGTACAATTACAGTAAGTAATAAGAAATTCAGCTATAATTAATCAAATCTCTATAAAACTAACCAATTGTATTTTTTTTTTTTGGTATCCTGCTATTTCTAGTATCCTTTTGAGTTTGCAAAAACCCGTCTACAACTTGTAGATAAGTCATCAACAGTAAGTATAGCCTAGATAGAATATGATGTCATGAGAAATTTACTTTCTTCTAAAGAAAAAATAAAAAAAAGCTTTTGTTCTTATTTTTTTACAAATTAAGAAATCTAATTAAACAAAATATAAAATAGGCCTCTCGAAATCCATTAAAACTTATTTTCAATACTGCCAAAACTCAAGGCCTTTCTGCAGTCTATACAGGATGCCCAGCGTTTGTATTGGGAAACACCGTCAAGGCAGGTGTTCGATTTTTGGGCTTTGACTCGATTAAGGAGGCATTGAGAGACGAGAATGGAAATCTTACCAAAACTCGAGGTGTCATTGCTGGTTTGGGAGCTGGAGTGTTGGAATCAGTTGTTGCCGTTACTCCCTTTGAAACAATTAAAACTGCTATGATTGATGACAGACAAACTAAAAATCCCAAGTATCAGGGATTAATCTCAGGAACTACTAGGTTGATTCGCGACAAGGGTCTTTCGGGAATCTATAAGGGTGTTGTACCAGTGACAATGCGCCAAGCAGCTAATCAATCTGTTCGGTTGGGGTCTTATAATGCTATGAAGTCATGGATCCAGGAGTCTAAGCCCGATCCTAACGCTCCGTTGTCTTCTGCAGAAACTTTTGCTGTGGGAGCTATTGCAGGGATTATTACTGTCTATTCCACCATGCCATTGGACACTGTCAAGACTAGAATGCAAAGTTTAGAAGCCAAATCTGAATACAGAGGAACGTTACACTGTTTCTATAGAGTTTTTAAGGAAGAAGGCCCAATAACCTTCTGGAAGGGAGCTACACCAAGACTGGGAAGACTAATTCTCAGTGGTGGAATTGTGTTTACCATCTACGAAAAGGTCATTGAAATCTTGCACTAGTACAAAAGAGAAAGTAGAGGATAAAAAAACAATACTTTGTGTTTATTTTTGAATGATACCATAGTAATAATTATTGTTGTTATCTAAAAAGACATTCCAAATGATTTCATAATTGAAACAAAAAATGCATCATGGAGTATTTTTACATCTGTGTATACCAACAAGATATGATAAAATGATAAAATAAAAAGTTTGTGAATTTGTAATGATTATAAATTTGATTTATAGCATTAGTGTTTTATAATTCATGCAAACTATATACACTTTGTTCCTATATTATAGATTCTTTTTATTTTGAAAAAAGCAGAATTACAATTTTAGAAAGTATTGGCACAATGACTTATTTGTTTTTATAATTGTGTTTCTCTTTATTTTCCTTTTTTTTTTTTTTTTCTAAAACAAATCTAAAAATAAAATAAAAATCGAAATTAAAGTTAGTGAGATAATAAGTAACTTCCAGTTACTTTCAAGAGTTAAGAAGGAAACTCTTTAAACAAACGAAACTATAATTTTTATTAATATGGATTTTATGTAAAATAATATTCAGGCACCTGGAAAGTTCAAAACTACCATTAAGAAAATAAAAAAAATAAAAAATAAAAAGAGAGAACTTTTTATAATGATAAACATTTCTTGACTTCAATTCCAAGACTTTCTTGACCTTTTTTACTTTTTCTTTTTGATCAAATGAACTTTTCATAATGGAAAGTTTTTTGTTTATTTCATCCAAAATGAAAATAAAAAACCAAAATATGTGTGAAAGAGTTTTTTTTTTTTTTTTTCTCTTTAAAATATAGTTCTAATAATAATGAAATTTGAAATAAAATAAAAACAAATTTATCAAACATTTGATATCAGTCTTGGCAAATTATAATTCTATAATCTTTATTTATTTCATGATATATATTTGTTTTTCATATCTATTATTATTTATTATATACATATATTTATTTACTTTTTTTTTTTTTTAAAAAAAAAAAAAAAAAAAAAAAAAAATCAAACTATTCTGATTCTAATTATTAGTCAGGCTCAATATTTTTATTTGTTTATCGGAACTAAACCTTTTAATTAAAGACACAATAAATACAATTATATTTACTATTACTCTTTAAAATGTGGAAGTTATTTAAGCCGTCACATTATTACGGGCTTATTTATTCATGTCTGTTACCTGATTGAGTGAGTTATTGAGTGGTTTAGTTTATATATATGCTTTTTTATTGTTATTATTATTCTCTTACTAAGATTATATGTATTATAATACAACCCGGTCAAGGTGACTTTATCTAATATACATTAATCTGTTTGATTGAACATGATGATATATATATGACCTAACCTATTTGTATATATTTTCAATTGAAAAAGTATATATATCTTTAACTGCTTATCTATTTTTTCATATATTTTTTTTTAATATGAAGAATTCTCATATATCTTCATCATAATCATTATATAAATCTTTTCTTATCTTTCTTCTATTAGATTGTGGTTTGCTTTTAAAATAATAAAACTATTGCATACCAAACTACACTACAGTTGGAACAGAAGGGAGAGGGAAAAAAAAAAAAAAAAAATTTAAACAATAATACTAATAATAGAGAAATAATGAGCCAACAAGTAGAAATACAATTGCCTCCACCTGTTCGTGAAAAGAGATCAAGCATATACAATTGCTACTCTCCTGGTAACAGCACACTCTTTCCATCTAGTCCCAAATATTTTTCACAAGTAACACTTGCTGAACTCGATGAAACTCAGCCACAACAACAACAGCAGCAGCCTTCAACCTTTCGACCAATTGCGCTCAGCTGCGTTGCATCCCTCGGCGGTTTCCTTTTTGGTTACGACACAGGTACAATCTCCGGGTTTTTAAAAATGCAGCCCTACGCCAGCCGCTTTGGTGAATATGAAGTGGACACGGAGGAGTACGCTGTCCCTGCCCTGAGATCTGGTCTCATTGTCAGCGGAGTTTGCATAGGAGGACTCATTGGAGGACTCAGTGCCTCCAAGATTGCAGAACGGTTTGGTCGCACTCGCAGCGTCATGGGCTTCAGCGTCGTCTACATTGCTGCAGTCCTTCAACTCATCTGGGCCTCCTCGTGGGTCCACGTCCTCATTGCTCGCCTAATACTCGGCTGCGCCATCGGCTCGTTCACACTAATCATCCCCATGCTATTGTCAGAAAGCGCGCCTAGCAACCTGAGAGAGTTCAACGTGTCCATTTTCCAACTACTCTTGACATTGGGCATCTTTGTCGGCAACGTCGTAGTCTTTGGCACACAGAACCTAAAAGATGAAGGCACTCCAAACTGCTACCGTATCCCGATGTACATCTCGCTAGCAATCGCGCTTGTGCTCTTTGGGTCGATCTCGAAAATGCCAGAGTCTCCTCGGTACCTCGTCTACTGCGGGAAGATCGAGGAGGCGACCACCTCTGTGTCGTGCGTCCACAAGGTGCACACAAACTCAAAGTACGTCGAGGACGAGATCAACAGCATGAGGACAGCAATCGAGCGCGACCAGGCGGCAGGAACGGCAGGATGGCTCGAGCTGCTGACTAATGGCCAGCCACGCATCTTTTACCGTGTCGTTGTTGGAACAAGCATCCAGATATTCCAGCTCTTTAGCGGAGCAAACTACTTTTTTTATTACGGGACCACGCTGTTTACTCAGATCGGCGGGATGAGCACATACGCGACGGCCATCATTCTGAGCAGCGTCAACTTCACCTGCACCATCTTCGGGCTCGCCGTAGTGTCCAAGTTTTCTCGACGAGCAGTGCTCATATGTGGGTCTGCAGGGATGCTGGTGTCCTTTGTTTTGTTTTCTACTTTGGGCTCGTTTGTGTTCCACCCTGGCCAGGTGATTGGGCTTGACGCTCAGTCAGTTGTTGTTGGCAAGGTAATGATATTCCTTGCGTGTTTGTTTATCTTTTTCTATGCGTCGACGTGGGCACCTTTGGCGTTTGTCATACTGGCCGAGATCTACCCCCAGCGCGTGCGGTCCAAGGCGATGAGTCTTGGGTGTGCGTCAAACTGGGGGTTCAGTATCATTGTCAACATGTTTACTCCCTATTTGGTGAAGATCATTGGGTTTGCGATCGGGTACATTTTCTCGGGATTTATATTGGCTGGCCTGATATTTGTCTACTTTTTTCTGCATGAAACTAAGGGTCTTTCTTTGGAACAGACTGACGATATGTATTCTTCTGGTATCAATGCTATTCAGTCTGCTGATTACAAAGAAAGAGATGAGTTTTTTGAAAATAAAACTCTTCATGAAGAAAAGCTTTAAAAAATAAAAATGGGAGCAAAATGAGAAAAAAATAAAATAAAAAAAATTTTATTTTTTTGGTTAATAATTTAATAATTTATTTTTAGAGAGGAGGAAATTTGCTTTTTATTTTACTTATATGTATTATTATCATTATTTCATTGATTGAAATATTGAGAAAAAAAAAAAAAAGTTCACAATATGTATATTTATTTCAATAATTATTAACTTTTTTGCATTTTGTATTGATTATACTTCATGTAATTTCTAATTATATTTAACATTAAAAATTATATTCAAGTCATGAAAAGTAAATAGTTTAAATTATCACAAACAAAATAAAAAAAAGTAAAAGCACATCTATATTAAAGTAAAAAAAAAAAAAAAAAAAAAAAAAAAAAAAGAAAAAAAAAATTTCTTTCATGTTTACCATTTACAAAGTCTGTTTCCAACAGCAACATATCTTGAAAGGTAAAGAGCTATAGTGGTTCCAACATACAAAGCACCATTAAAGATAACCAAGTTGTCATAGTTGTCTCCCTTGATCAGCGAACTAGCAATGGGGATACCCAAAAGAATACCAAAACTTGTAAAAAGAAACAAAATGCCATAACACTTGCCATAGTCCTTTGTTCTGCAGACTTGGCCCAGGCAACTGGGGACCATAGAAAGAACAGACCCGTTGCAGAGACCGTGGATGACAGTAAAGACAATGAGGCCTGCAGTGTTGCGACCAAACGGAAGCCAGATAGCAAAGATTGTAATAAAGGCGAGCGTTGTCGTGGCCATCAATGTATTGAACCGGCCAAACGATCTGTCCGCGATCCATCCGGAGAACCAACGACCAAAAATCCCAGACGCGTTGAGCACAGCCAGCAGTGAGTAGGAGAGCGACTCGGACTTGCCCTGCGCCAAAGCATAAGATGTCAGGAATGTAAGCCCATTGATGACTCCGAGCTCTCCAAGAAAGTTGGCAATGACCAACCAGGTGAACCGCCAGTCCCTAAACGTCTTGAAGTCAATGATATTTTTGATGTCAAACTTGAACTGAGTCTGCGGGAGCCGTGGCTTCATGAGAACGAGCGAGAGCACCAAGCATGCAAAGATGATAAAGGCGAGAATGCGAATGGCCCATCCGTAGCCTACACGGCTGTACAGCTCTCTCAACATGATTGGAAACACTACACCGCCGAGACTCCCGCCCATTGTCGCCGTGCCCATAGCCATCCCCCGTTTCCGGTTGAACCAGTGGCCAACAATGGCAACGAGCGGCGTCATGAGCAGCGCCGACCCAATGCCGCCGCACACAGAGAAACTGAGAATGAACTGGTAGTAGCTCTTGGCCAAAGAGGCAGTCATGAGGCCAACAGTAAAGAAAATCGTGCCAACTGCTGTCAAGTGGTAGGGCCCATAGGCGTCGTACAGGGGCCCGACCTGGACTGCAAGCATGTAGCAGAGAAAGAGATAGATGGAGAAAATTAGAGAGACTTTAGACTCAGAGACGTCGGGCAGTTGGTTGCGTTTGATTTCTGCTTGGATACTACCGAGACTGTTTATGAGACCAAAGAGGCTGACGAGTCCGAGAAAGGAGCCCATGACGGTCATCCATGCGTGGAGACCGCCTTCGGGGAAATCGATATCGTCTTGGAAAACATCATCCTCAGGGGACGAGCCTTGAGGACGTCCGTCGCCAAAAGAAGAGCAAGTGTCGTCATTTGTACCATCTGGTTGCGGGTATGTTTGAATGCGAGTAATCATATCTTGGTCTTGCTGTTGTTGTTGTTGTTGTTGCTGCTGTAGTATGTTTCTACGGTATTCAAAGCCTGAAGATGTCCCTCCGACTTGTTCTTCCAAGCCATCATCCTCAGCAGTGGTATTATTGTTGTTATTAATAGTCTCATCTATAATAGAGCTTTTTTTATATTCATCCTTCATAGTGACATCGATTTCATCTTGCTCTAACATTTCGTTGATATCTTGTTGTTGGTCGTTTGCAATGGCTGAGCCGCTAACTGCAGCTCTACTATGGAAACTACTAAGTTCAATATCAGTAGTATCTTTCAAGCTGTGCACGTTTGAGCTCAATCTTCTCTGAGATACTCCTAAAGAAGAGAGTTCATTTGCCGAAGATGAATACAGAGGAGCATCGTTGTTGGTATTATTAGTCATCAGGCGGTTATTTCCTATTACAAGGGTATATATATAATATAAGAAAAACTTTTGTAAATTTTAATAAAAAAACAATGGTATTAAAATAAAAGAGAAAAGAAAAAGAAAGTTGGGTTTTATTATAAACATTTTGAAGGAATTTATTTTATTTTATTTTTATTCTATTTTTTTTTATACTTATTTCAAAGAAAATAGAGATAGTGAATGGTTGAATAAATTATTCGGTAACGATTTCCCTATGAAGACGAGAGTTGAAAGTTTCAATTCTGGTGGTGAAAAAAATTGAAGAAAAAAATAAGGGTTGATTAGTCACGAAAAAAAATATATATATACCAGAGTAGATTGTATCTTTTATTGTATAACTTAGGTCATTAAAAGTGTTTTCTCCAGTATTTTAAGATAAAAATATCATATTACTATAGATAGAAAGTATAACTTTACAAATCATTACAAGTTTACCATCAATATTTTAATTTGAAGAAACCCTAGATATTGGATTATTTTTTTTTAAAAAGAAAAACAAACAACATTTTAAGCTCTCCAAATCGATGATTAACATTAATTTTTATTTTTTAATTTCAATCTTTTTTATTGATGATCATTTTTTTTTATTATAATTTAATCAAACATTTTATAAATATATATATAAAAAAAATGGTACATCTTATGTAATTTCCAATAGTTTTGTATAAATTGTAACAAACTCCTTTATTTACCAAAATTGTCAAAATTATTTCTTTTAAATAAAACAATCAAAATATTCATTTAATAATAGTAAGATTATTAATGTCGAAACAAAAAGGAATTTACGTTAGTGGCTTCTTTTCTTTCCTTTTTCTTTTTTACCTATTTTCTTTGTTTAAACATTGAATTTTTTTTTTTTAATAATCAAGAGTCTTCCTTTTTTTCTTCTTCTTTTGAAGAAATAGTTCCAGAATCATGGGTTTCATAATGATGATATAAAAACAAATACATTAGATTCTTGACAATATAATGAATTTCCAACACTTTGGAAATTGTATATTGAATGGACAATAAATATTAGTAAAACATAAATATATTTGTTATATAAGAGGGAAAAAAAAAAGGTTCAATATCTTAGATTATATAAAAATTTATGTTTTTTTCTAATATAAATATTGTAAAAAAAATTGAATATACGTTGTGGTATCATGTTATTATAAAAGTTGAAAATTTAGAAAACAGATAAAAATGGATTTGTAAAATAAAACAAAAATATTCAAACAACCTTTTGCTTTTTTATTTATTTGTCTAAACATGTTTAAAAAAAAGA
This sequence comes from Magnusiomyces clavatus CNRMA 12.647, assembly GCA_000817185.1. NCBI lineage: Eukaryota > Fungi > Ascomycota > Dipodascomycetes > Dipodascales > Dipodascaceae > Magnusiomyces > Magnusiomyces clavatus. Next base: position 60,182 of record CBXB010000140.1, read on the forward strand.
ATATTTCTCTCTTCAACGTGATATAAAGATTATAAAAAAAAAAATTGTCTGTTTGTTATACGTGTGTTGTAATATACGATAGTCTTTTTTTTTGCTCTCATTTCTTGTTCATATATACAACAAGCTTTATTGATATAAAATTTGAGTTAGTCAAGTTGCCAACAATATTCGTTTAAAGTAAAAGGACAAAAAAAAAAAAATTAGTATTATTTGATAACATTTATATAGTATACGATTGTAAGTAGATAAAGACTTATCAAAAGCTACTTGGAAACTTTAGGACTATTCAAATATCTGTTTACGCTTCTCTCTTTATGCATGTCCCATAATGCTTATAATATACATTCTAAAAAAAAAAAGAAAAAACTGAATCAATTAGCAAATTCATAACAAAAAAATACTTGTAAAAATGATTTATAAAAAAAAAAAGAGTCAATTAAAAATTATTAAACATTAAATAACTATGTGTATAGTATTAGTAAAAAATATAAAAAAAAAAAAAAAATAGAAAGATTAAAGGCATTAAAAAAAAAAAAA
>CBXB010000140.1:93561-103573 GCA_000817185.1 Magnusiomyces clavatus CNRMA 12.647
AAAAAAAAAAAAAAAAAAAAAAAAACAGTTAAAGAAAACACCAATAACTCATGTTCCTGATGCTTTTTCTCTTGTTTTCTTTTCTTTTTTCTATGATACAAGGCCGACCTTCAGTCAAAGGAGCATATAAATTTATATTTTTTCTTTCCGTTATATTATGTTTGGTCTAGAGCAAGCAATTATACAGAATTTTTCAAATCAGAAAATATCATTAGTTAATCCAAAAGTTGTTTCAATTGATTTTCTCAGAATGTATTTTTGAAAGATACAAGAAACAGTTTTTTTTTTTTTTTCAAATTGATTTAATTTTACTTTTCTTGCAAACTTTCTAGAAATTCCAAGTTTACAGGATTGATGGTTATCTGCCTTTGTAGAAATTTCAATCGGTTGTTAGAGATCATACATCATATTGTTTTCAGTATCAATAAAAAAATTAAGTTTATCAATTACCTTTTTCGAATTCAAAAAAGCATTGCTTCAGTATTAAAACTTTTTTTCACCCAATAAAGTTTATTTTCAAAGACTAAATAAAAGTTTGAGCTTAATTATAATATTATCTGATGTTTTTTGTAAAGAGCTTTGTAAAATTATATAAATGCTTAAAAGTCCAAAGATTTTTTTTTTTTTTTTAATATTTCATAGAAAAAATCATTTTTAATTAGTTTCAGCAAATATTAACCAATTCAATAAAACATGACTAGAAGAAAAAACACAAGTTTAAGAGAATTACTATTCTTAGCCGCAACAGCAGGTCTTTCAGCAGTTAATGCTCAGGAAATCAATAATCCTTTACAAAGTGCCCTCAATGAATTGAATTCTAACCCAGAAGCTTCTTCTCTGCTTGCTGCTTATAACTCTGCAAGTGGTGTTGCAGCTCTTCCAGCTCTCAACTCTTTGCTTCCAGTTGCCAATTCACTTGTCCCAGGCTTTTCAACACTATTTGCCATTAATCTTGTTCCAGTTGGCACACAACCTACACCTACACCTGGAGCTGGTGGGCAAGGCGGTGGAAATGGAGAAGATGGAGAAGATGGCACAACAGCTACTACTACTCAATCACAATCTCCTGAAAGAGAATCTCAATCATCCACAACTGAACCGAATGGAAATATTGTCATTGTGCCCGTTCCAATTCCAGTTCCAACTGGAAACGAAAGTGGAACTTCCTCAGGTGAGGCCACAACTTCCGGATCAGAGACCTCATCTCTCCAAGTAGTTTCTTCTGAGAATACATCATCCTCAACTAGTGATGCTACTGAAAGCTCTAGTTTTCCTTCTGAAGGTATCCCAGGTCTCATTGTCATTACAAGAACTGATGCGGCTGGAAATGTTATTACCGAAACTCAATCAGGTACTTTAGTTTCTATTGCTAGTCCAACTACTAGTACAAACTCTACCTCTGGAACTTCCGCTTCTGGAAATGAAACAACTACAGCAACTACAGGTACTGGTGCCGCCGGTGGTATCATAATCATAACTGATGCTGATGGAAATGTAATCACTTCAGGCACTGTTCCCATTTCACATTCTCTTACCAGCTCCCAAACTGGTACTGCCAGTAGTAATACCACCATTACAACCACAAGTGGAAATAGCACTGTTATTCCCACCACAAATGGAACTGTAGTCACTGTAACAACAACTGCCATAAATTCTACTACAACTGGCGGTGGAGATGGCGGTTCTGGAATTGCCATTATTACAACTACTGATGAAAATGGAAGTACTGTTACCTTGACTACAGAAGCTGTTACTGTTACTAGCACCGAAACTCCTGACTCTAGCGAAACTGAATCTGCAACCACTGGCGGAGGTTCAGCAACTACAGGTGGTGATTCAACAACTACAGGCACCGAAGATGGACAAACAGAAGGAACTGGAACTGCCACTGAAACCTCTACCGAAACTCAGCCTGCAGATTCGGGTAACGGTGCTTCGGTGTTGTCAGGAAGCCTTGGAACCCTTTTTATAGCAGCTGCCTGTGTTCTTCTTATCTAATTTTATTTAAAATCTGAAATTTAATTTTTAACTTGTAACCTTATAATATTTTCTTTTTTTTTAATTGCTAATATAATTTGACTTATAGTGAAACAAAGTTTTCTCAATTTTAAAATATTTAAAGACGTTCAATATTTATATTGTTTGGTATAATTTTATTTTTATTTTTTTCTAAAGCATTTTAGTGACTAAGTTTTATAATTGTTGTTACGACCTTTTTGAAATTGATTTTTAGCTTTGATCTCTCTGGTGTAAAAACGAATTCAATGCCTGGAAAATTGTGCTCATTACTTTAATCAAACTCAAATGGCCTATCATGCTTAATAAAAGTAATTTGGTGAATCTAGAGACTTATCAGAGTTTTTCCATTTTGATTATGTTGCACTGATACATTGTCATTAGATCTAAAATTATGATTTTATCTTATAGTAGGTATACAGAATAAATATATTACACAGTTGAAATCTAAATTATTTTTTTTTTTTTTCATGTGTAAAAGTGAAAAAAAAACTCCCTTTTTTCTTCTTGAAAAAAAAAAGTTCTGGCAATTTTTGTATTTTTTCAAGTATGGCCAGTATTTTCTTTTCAAAAAGTTTTAGTTCATTGGTATAAAAAATTACTCTAGATTAGCTTTTCGGATTTCGTTTACAATAAATTCATTAAAAAAAGAGAGAAATATTATAGCAAAGTATGCAAAATATATTCAAAGGGTTGTTAGATTGGTATTGTGGCCGTTAAATGATTAAAATATAATAACCTCATCTGAATCGTCTGAACTATCGAAAATTGACATATTCGTGTCGTTTTCTGTTCTTTTACTGTGCGAATCAGCAGCCAATTTGGAACTTTTTTCGGGGTTTTCTAATTCAGCAATATCACCAGTACTAGTGACATTATTATTATTTTTGTTGTTTTTGTTATCATCATCGCTATCACTTATTTCAATTGTAACTGGATTTGTTTGGTGTGAATCTGAACTTGTAGATTTTATTGATGGTGCAATTGGCTGGACCTGATTTGCATCAGAGGGTGAATCAGTGGAATTTGAGTTCTCAGGACTTTGGAGCTTTACAAATGATTTTTGTTGATCAGCCGAGTAGTTTACAAATGCTAATATGAAAATAAAACAATGTTAATAAATAGAAGAGAAACAAATATTAAGCAATAATCAACAATTAACGTACCTTTTATCTGATTATTTGAAGGACTTCTTCCTAAATGAAGAATACTGTCACTATATGAAGAAGGTGACCGAATTCGAAGAGAAAAAGGTGGCGTTTCTGACCATGCAGCTACATAAGAAACACCATTTTCTAGTGTCGTTATCAATTGAACGACCAGCTTACAGTTGTTAGACTCGCCACCAGAGGGAGTAGTAAACTGAATCCGTTCAAAAACAACTACATGATTGATATTATCACATTCTGGATAATATTCCACAAACTTGCCCAGGCCTTTTCGAGGATGGGTGAATAAGTTTTCTACGGCCATTCTCCTGCTCATGGTTCGGCATGTAGTGTTGTTTTGAATGAAGTTATGAGATGGTAATAATCCTGGAACCGCTGGGATAATTGCAGGTGGTTTTTTTAATCCTTTGTTTCTTTTAGGTGTATGTTGTATAAGAGGAATCTCCTCTAGAACGTCATTAGAAAATATTTGAAATGCTGTAATACGAAGTGCAAATGATCGAATCAATAATTTTGATTCTCCATTGCAGACATACAAGTGACATTGAGGAACTTTTCCATATTCCATTTGGGTATTTGTTGTTAGTGAATATGAAGAAGAAACAGTAATGTAATTGCGACGATATGTAAGCCACCCAGCCGATCCCATATGAAATCCACGGTCGATTCTTGCGGCAATTAAAGCATAAACTTGTCTACCCGATGGGTCTACTATGTGAAAATTTTGACAAGTGCGCTTCATACCAGGCCCAATTTTAAAAAACTTTTTAGATTTTTGTGAACTGGCCGATCCTGCGTTACTTGAATCCTCTTCATATTCTTCCTCATCAGAAGAAACATCTTCTCCAAATGGAGATCTAAACCCTATTTTTGAGTCGTTTTCGTTATCATTCAACATGGCCTTGGCTTTTCCTTTACCCTTATCGTTGGGGGTGATATCTGTAACAGAAGGCGTATTATATGGTTCCAAAGAAGAAGATTGATTTTTATTTGTTTCATTGGTTGTTCCGGGTATATTTTGAGAAGACGTAGAACTGCTGAGTAGTTGTGGTTCTGTTTTATGAAAATCATTCAGTCTAATTCTGATTATCTGGGGTTTTTTTTGCGATAACTGGCGTTCTCTAGAAGGTATATGACTATATGCTTGAGCAGAAGAAACATATTGTATTCTGGAGCTGGATGGTTGAGAAGTGGAACTAGACTTTTGCTGATTATTAATATCAGGATTTGAATTTGTTGATTTTTGTTTCTTGACTTTTGACTCTGATATATCGGTATCCTGTGGAAGAGCTCTTTTACGAGGCTTTTCAGAGTTTTCAAAATCCTGTGTCGGTTGTTTTGAACCAAAAGATGCAAACCTTACTGTTCGATTTTTCTTCTTTCTTCTAGTGGAAGTATTTTCATCTGGAATAGTAGTACTTTTGCTACTTTTAGATGAAGATGATATTTCTATTGGCTCTTCAGAAAGTTGAAATTCATTAAACGCTTTGTGAGATGACGAATTGGATGCAGATATAGGTGTTTTCGATGAGTTATTTTGTAATGAGCTATTTCCGGATGAGGATTGTAGCATCTTATATTAAACGTAATAAAGGATTTTGGTATAAAAATATAAAAGTAAAAACAAAAGCGTTTGAGAACAGTAGTTCAATTCTCAATTTTTTATTGAAAAACTTAACCCTTAATGAGTTTGAAACTTTTTGAGTAAAATTATTATGCTTTACTTGCAAGCTTGACTTTAAAATATGTTGAGAGGGCGAAGGGATGAAACTGCTGATCTGGATAGTGCGGCCCAAATGAAAAAATCCCTTATTTTAAAAGCCTATAAAACAATCTTGGGAAAAGCTATAGATAAAGTATCAACACCTTGTTATATTACTATCATCGAGATCAATCCCAGTTCAAGCGCTGGGTTATTTAAATGGATAAGCTTTGATAAAAGTATTGGGTGACGTTGTTGGTTTGAAGGAAGAAAAAAAAAGAGGGAAAAAAAGGTAAAAATAAAAATTGGAGGTACCGTTTTTAAACACATTTAACACAAATGTAATAAAACAACGAACATTACTGGTTATGTTTATAACAACCCAACTTAAAAAAATTCCATATAATGAAATTAAAATAAATTTTTAAAAAATCGATATGTTTTTACAAAAAGCTCATAAAATCATTTAAATAATATAATTATTTAAAAATAAAAGATCATTAACATTCGTAATAAATAGTTACATAGAATCACACACATCATCTAGATAGAAATATGAAATTGGTTTCTCCAATTGTTGTCGTTACAATCAAAAGTATGTTGTATATTCAACAAAAACCAGTCATTTTAGTAAGACAATAATATCATTTCATTAATTTGTATTAGAGATTTCACGCGGTTGAAATATAAATAACTAAAATAATTAACGAAATGAGATCAATGGTTAGTTTCTAAATTGATTTTTTTTTTTTTGTTTAAAAATAAAAAGTTTGAGGAACAGAATGTTTACTCACCATTGTGACCTCGTATAAAAACATCACCGTATTGTGTAATTTCTTTTTTGTTTACGTATTCTCTTGTTGATTCTAAAGCCAAGTTCATAAAGCCATCGACGGATTGTAAAACACCTATAAATTCGAATTGAGGTTAGTCATGTTGCAAATAGAACATCTACCACCAAGTGTAAAGACACTAAAAATAATATTTAAACTTACCCTTGTATTCAACTCCTGAAAATATTTTTACTACAACTTCCTGTCCTATTATTTGATGTAAAAAAGCTGACGGGTCATATTTTGATTCCGAAACTGTTTTGCTTTCAGGTTGAGCTACTGAGCTGTTATCTGGTGATGAAGACATTGTTAAATTATTTTATGAATTTATGTGTGTCTATTTTAATCAAAAAAATTTGACTCCTAAAATAAATGATTTTTGTTGATACGTTGTGTAGCGCGTTGTTATGATAGTATCGTTAGAGTTGGATCAAATCGTGAAAAAATAAAATTTTACAGATAAACCTGGTATCGAATCTAGGACTAAGGATTTTTTTGGGTGGTAGAACCTGGTGTAAACAGAAAGAGTTGTGGCGTTATGTAATCCTGTTACAAATGATTACAGAATTTATAACAAACCCTAATCAATCAAAAAGATTATGTAATCGTTGAAATTTTTTTTTTTTCAATATTCAAGATTCGATTTTGTGAGAATCTAAAGTTACCATTAGAAAAACTAATATCGTTGATTTTTCCTGATTTTTTTTACAAAAGCAATATAGGTAAAAACATTTTACTCTAGAACAAAATGGTTAAAAAAGCTATTGATTCTAGAATTCCAGCCCTTATTAGAAATGGGGTTCAGGTACGTAATGTTTTATTTTTAATTTTGATAATCCAAACTCATACTAATAGTATTATTATCTAGGAAAAACAACGTAGTTTTTTCGTTATTGTTGGCGATAGAGCTCGAAACCAACTTCCAAACTTACACTACTTGATGACAGCAGCTGATATAAAAATGAACAAATCTGTTCTCTGGGCATACAAAAACAAATTACTTGGATTTACATCTCATCGTAAGAAGAGAGAAAACAAAATAAAGAAGGAAATTAAAAAGGGCGTTAGAGAAGTGAATCAAGAAGATCCTTTTGAATTGTTTATCAGTTTACAAAACATTCGATACGTATATTACAAAGAAACGGAAAAGATTCTAGGTAACACATACGGAATGTGTATCTTACAGGACTTTGAAGCCATAACTCCAAACATTTTGGCCAGAACAATTGAGACCGTTGAAGGCGGTGGTATTGTAGTTATTCTTCTGAAATCAATGACATCTTTAAAACAACTCTATACAATGACCATGGATGTCCACTCTAGATACCGCACAGAAGCTCATAACGATGTCGTCGCTCGATTCAACGAACGATTCCTTTTGTCTCTTGGATCATGTGAAACTTGTCTTGTTGTTGACGATGAACTTAATGTATTACCAATTTCTGGAGGCAAAAAAGTCAAGGCACTTCCACCAAAAAATGATGACGACGAATTAACGCCTCATGCTCAAGAGCTCAAAGATATCAAGGATTCACTAGCAGATATTAAACCTGCTGGACCTTTAGTCAATATTGCAAAGACTGTAGATCAGGCTAAGGCCATCTTAAGTTTTATTGACGCCATTTCAGAAAAAACCTTGAAAAATACCGTTACACTGACTGCTGGTAGAGGTAGAGGTAAGTCCGCCGCTTTAGGTGTTGCTATTGCTGCTGCGGTTGCATCTGGATACTCCAACATCTTTATCACTTCACCAAGTCCTGAGAATTTAAAAACTCTCTTCGAATTCATTTTTAAAGGTTTTGACGCCTTGGGCTATGACGAACATTTAGATTACGATATCATTCAATCCACAAATCCTTCATTCAACAATGCCATCGTTCGTGTCAACATTTTCAAATCTCATAGGCAAACTATTCAATATATCCAGCCATCGGATTCCCACGTATTAGGTCAAGCTGAACTTGTGGTCATTGATGAAGCTGCTGCAATCCCACTTCCGTTAGTTAAAAAGTTGATTGGACCCTATCTTGTTTTCATGGCTTCTACTATTAATGGTTATGAAGGTACAGGTAGATCTTTGTCTCTCAAGCTTATTCAACAATTAAGAGATCAACAAAACTCTTCTAAAAAGAACAAGAATGATGAACTAGTAGTCGACAGAAAAGGTAAGAGCACTGAAAATACACATCTTGGAGGTAGAACTTTGAAAGAAGTAACTTTGAGCGAGCCTATCAGATATGCCCCAGGAGACCCAGTAGAGAAATGGCTTAACAAGTTGCTATGTCTTGATGCCACTATTTCCACCACGAACCGTCTTTCAGCTAACGGGTGTCCTCACCCTTCACAATGCAATCTCTTTGCAATCAACAGAGATACCCTATTTTCATTCCACCCTGTTTCTGAAGCATTTTTACAAAAGCTCATGGCATTATATGTTGCAAGTCATTACAAAAACTCACCCAATGATTTACAATTGTTAAGTGATGCTCCAGCTCACCAACTTTATGTTTTGTTACCCCCTATTGACGAAAATGACAAAAAATTGCCTGAACCCTTATGTGTCATTCAATTGGCCTTGGAAGGTGAAATCTCTAGAGAAAGTGTTCACAGAAGTTTAAGTAGAGGTCATAGAGCCGGTGGTGACTTGATTCCATGGACCATTTCACAACAATTTCAAGATGACGAGTTTGCTGGACTATCCGGTGCCCGTGTTGTCCGAATTGCCACACATCCAGACTACATGAATATGGGTTACGGAGCCCGGGCTTTAGAGCAATTACAAGACTTTTTCGAGGGTAAGTTTACTGATATTTCAGAATCAGGAGAGCCCAAAGAAGAAAAGGATTACACAGTTGCTCGAGTAGGAGATGATGAATTGGAGAGCGGGAAACTTACAGATGAAATCAAGTACAGAGACCCCAAGAGCATGCCTCCTCTTTTGTTGAAGCTTTCTGAGATCACGCCGTATTTCATCCACTACATGGGTGTTTCCTTTGGGCTTACTCCACAACTCAACAAGTTTTGGAAGCGTGCTGGGTTTGCTCCTGTATACTTGCGCCAAACTGCAAACGAGCTCACAGGCGAACATACCTGCGTCATGCTCAAGGTCTTGGAAGGCCGTGAAAAGAACTGGCTTGCTGAGTTTGCTATTGATTTCCATCGCCGATTCCTCAACCTGTTGGCATACGAGTTTCGCAACTTTTCTGCTGTCCAGTCTCTTAGTATCCGTGAAGGTGAGCGTGCCGCCACCAAGGACCGCGAGCCACCTGCTCCAATCACAAAAGAAGAGTTGGACAGACTCTTTACACCGTTTGATCTTAAGCGTTTGGAGTCCTACGCAAACAGTCTGTTGGACTATCATGTCATTGTTGACTTGCTTCCTACTATTGCATACTACTATTTTACAGACAGATTCCCAGAAAGCGTATCATTGTCTAGCATCCAAAGTGCCATCTTACTGGGTATTGGGCTTCAGAAGAAGGACATTGACTCATTGTCTGCTGAATTGAATTTACCTGTCAACCAAACTCTAGCCATGTTTTCTAAAACCATTCGCAAATTCTCACTTTTCTTTAAGGATCTTGTGGCTGAGTCCATTGGCTCTTCTCTTCCCAAGGTTGAAGACCGTACTGTCAAGGCTATGGATAGTGTTCCTGATGACAAGTTTGTTCCATTAAAGAAGACTCTTGAAGAGGATTTAAAGGAAGCAGAATCTGAAGTTGTTTCAGATCTTAAGGCTAAGCAATTGGAAATGATTAATTCTCTTGATATGAATAAGTAAGTATTTATTTGATTTTTTCCTCTTTTAATTAGTTTCTTCGTTCAAACATACTAACTAAAAATTGTTTGTTATCTTTTAGATATACTATTCCAAAGGATTTAGAATTCGACGAAAAAGCTCTTAAAAAGGCAGCCGAACACGGAGGAGTAATTAGTGTTAAGAGTACTGTTAAAAATCCCAAACGCAGAACTTCTGCTAAAGAAATTTACAAGCAAGAGATGAGCGCAGTTACCAAGAAGAGAAAGACCAGTAGAAAAGCTCAATAAATATGATTAACGATGTATATTTTCTATATATTTATTGTATAATTTTAGCAAAGAGGTAAAACAAAATATTATAATAAAATTGAAAATAAAAAATAAAGAAAATTTTGTTTTTATTAATAAATATTTAAGAGTTTTTAACATTGCTATGATTCTATTCAAAATGATTTTAGCTAACAATGCAAAAAATTATTCGACACCAGCAGGACTCGAACCTGCGCGGGAAATCCCAAAAGATTTCTAATCTT
>CBXB010000140.1:103652-119384 GCA_000817185.1 Magnusiomyces clavatus CNRMA 12.647
GGAAATCCCAAAAGATTTCTAATCTTTCGCCTTAACCGCTCGGCCATAGTGCCTTACTTGTTGAGCTTTAAACACAGTCAACAAATATAATCTATACTTTTATCCTGTATTTTAAATAAATAATGTAATTAACTATACTGAACAAAAAAAAAAAAATAACTTGTTTACCAAATAAATTTCTATATTCAATAATAAAACTTTTATGATTCTATTTACAACTCAAGTACAACATTTTTAAAAGATATAAATTAATGCCCACGACGTTGTTGCAAAATCTGCCGAAGTTTTGGGACCTTGAGAGTCACTATGAACCTTTCTTCACTAGGTGTTGCGCTGCGGTACCTTGAAGAAGTTTGATGTGGACTGGCTGAAAGATTAGAAGTGTTTCTGTGAAGAGGTGGCCGTCCAACAGGTCTAGGCGTGTGTGACGGCTGTGAATCTGTGGAGTTGGCAATGGCCATATTTGCAGCGTGGGCTGCGATACGGCCACGACGACCTTGAAGGTAGTGGTATCCAGAGGCTGAAGTTATGATTCCATTGGGGCCAATACTCGACCCTTGCGGGTGGCTGCCAGCAGCTCCTCCATGCACAGCGTTGGCCTCGTCATTAGCGCTATTAGCAGCGGCTTCTTCAAGCATCTGGCGCATGAGCTCAACATTTCTATCAAGACCACCTGGTAACGTGAGCGAATATATGGGTGTGCGGAAGGTACGTAAAGTGTCTCTAAAGTCTGGGAGCGCAGGTCCACTACGTCTTCCAGCACGCCCTTGTCTTCTCTTGCGTCTCGAGTCGCGCTCACGGTCTTTGTCTTGACGGTCGAGCTCGAATTCAGAGATTTCAAACAGGACGGGTGAATATTCTTTTAAGTGTGACTTTCCTCGTAGGTAGTCTGTGGCGCCTAGTGGTAAGCAGAATTCTCTTCGAATATCTTCATCTTCAACAGGTGTACCATCAAATGGGTATTGAATAAGAGAAAGTGACTTTGTGAATAGCTGTTCTTGTTCACGAATGGTGTGTGCAATAGCAGTGGCAAACTCACCGGAAAGATTGAGTTCGCGACACATTGTCTCTGCAAACTCTTCTGGGTTGTTTTCAGGACAGTTGATATCCCACTCAAATTGATCAACAAGGTTATGTTGACCTACTGTAATATCCAGCTTAATAAGAATTCTCATGTCTTCGTCTCTGTACATACTTGAGTTTGCGTATTTGGGCTCAGAAATGTCAACAAACTGATGAGGAGTAAACTGTCCAAGTTGTTCAGAAATTGAGGATACTACACTTGAAAGAAGAGACTGTGGTAAGCGATAATCCTCCAGCATGTTGGATGCAAACAGCTGAATATCAACTACATCATCATTGATGTTCCAGGTAAAGGTATCTCTTAGTCTGTATTTATCCATTTCAACGTCCAATCTAATTGGAACCAAAACCTCCTTTTTCTGTGCAATTTTTTCCAGGGCAGCTTGACTTAAATTCAACTCTTGTGTAACTCTGCCCCCACGCTTGCGTTCGGCAGGGTATAGAATCTTGAACTTAAATTTGTTATCCCATCCGTTACCATACCCCATGTACCCACCTGGAAAAACGGACGTTGGGCTTTGTTGACGAATACTAAGAAGTTGACTGTAGTATTGTATTTCTGTTCTTTTGCGCTTGACAATTTCGTTGAATCTTTCGTGGACATAGTCAAAGTGTTGCTCGTAAAGGGCGTCGTGAGCAATATATTTGATTAAATTTATCTCTTTAGGATCTTTAGGCCCAGGTATTTCCTTTAAAACGGCTAATATTTCTTCAGGGGTGGATTCTTCTTCGTCAACTTCGGAAATATTAGGCTTTGGAGCCTGAGGAGGTTGTTTAACAGGAGGCACAGGAATAGGGGCCTGTTGTGGAGGTGGTGGTACGACTTGAGGCGGAACTTGAGGTACAGGAGTTGACGCATGAGCATGTGTCTGAGTTTGCGGTTGTTGTTGTTGTTTTTGTGCTGCTTGTAGTTGAACTTGGGCTTGCTGTGCGGCTCTGGCCTGAGCCTGTGCTTGAGCTTGAGCTTGTTGAGCAGCTCTTGCTCGACTAGCCATCACCATTTGCAACTGCTGCTGTTGTTGAGGAGTCAAATTTCCCTTAGCTTGTGCTTGTTGTAACTGTTGAATTTGTTGTAATTGCTGAGGATTGAACATTCCAGGAGTAATTTGAAAAGATGGTTGTTGAGGCGGTTGCTGCTGTTGTTGTTGTTGAGGTGGTTGCTGTTGTTGTTGAGGTTGTTGAGGTTGCTGAGGTAGTTGCTGAGGTGTGTGCTGAGGTGTATGTTGTTGCGATTGAGGTTGTTGAGGAGTTTTTTGTTGATATTGGTTCATAAAAAGGCTTTGTTGCTGTAGTTGAGGAGTATTCTGAGGCAATGGGGTGTTTACAGATATAGGAGAATTTTGATGTGAAGCAGAGTTCATATTTATAGATTGAGCTGGAGATGGAGCAGGAGCACCTGTTGATATTCCTGTAGGAAGCGTCGGCGTACCTGGCATTTGTTGATTGCCCATAACTGGAGTTTGAGAGCCCACTGGCAATCTAGCAACATTCAAATTAGGAGATGACATAGGAAAATGTTGCTGCTGTTGTAATTGATCTTGAGAAGTTTGTTGTTGTTGAGGGATCATAGCGTTTGATGAGACGGGCGAATGCATGTATTGTTGTAAATGTTGTTGAAATTGAGGATTTTGACGCGACATTTGTTGTTGCTGCTGCTGTGGTTGTGGTTGTTGATTGTTATTTCCAGTGGCATTTTGAAATGCTCCATACTGAGGTGAAAACTGTGAAGGATCGAATGACATTGATAGTATATAAACGCCATATAAATATAACTGTTGATATCGGAAATTGGTTGCAATCTAAGCGTGTAAACAACGATTGATATTGAAATAATTTTGTCTTCAAACGCGTTATGAAGCCTTGGAGTCCAATTAATATATGTCTATAGACTGTAGTATTAATTTTTATATCAAATAGTTTGTAAAACAATATGATTTTGTTACTATATAGAAAGTGCGTTTGAGGATTAAAACAAAATTAAAATAAACAATACGTTTGTAAAACTAATCGCAATATATGTAATGTAAAAAAAGTTTTGAAGGTTTTGACAAAAATAAAAACTGCTAAAAAATGTTAGTATTTATGTCATGTGAATTTCACGTGTGTCTTATCAGCATATTCTTTTAGGCTAAAGCTACCCTTACCCCGAGAATTAAATAATAAAAGGCTGCATGATGCTTTAGAAAAAGAAATTGGCTGGGAAATGGCTGAGCAATTGACTGTCTTGCTTGCATCATCAAAACCATCAAAAAATTATCCCCAGATAATGGTTTTATGGATTTTTGCAGGAAAATCATCTCTCAAAAAGCTATTGTATTTTTGTATATTTTTTTGTTCTTTATTTTGTCCTAATTTTATCCTGCACAACATAACACAACACCAAACACGTAAATATCTTCACGTCAGATCGAGCGTGACACCAACATACATAATGAATAAAAATTATAAAAAACGAGTCATTTTCAAAGTAGTTTCCAATGACACTACTAAAAAAATTAAAAAAAGCCATATAGGTTTATTAAAAGTTAAAAACAAATACAGCACACAAAATATATATATAAAAAATCATAAGATCCAAATCACAAAAAAAAAATAAATAAAACTCGTCACAAAAAACAATTACATAAATAAGAAACAATTTGCTGTAAATAAAAGTAAAAAGAGAGATAATAAAAAAAGCCCATAAAATCCAAATCCCAACTCCTAAAATTATCATTGCCAAAAAATTTCTTCTTTTTTAAGTTTTTTTTTGTTAGGAAACTGAGAAAAAGATCAAAATTTTATCGTTAGAAGAAAGTCAAATAATAGAAGATTTAGGCAGCAGCAGCAACTGTAGCAGCAGTAGCTGCACGACTCTTTCTGACTGTTGTGGGGGCCTTCTTTGTGACCGAAGAACCAGGAGTCTTCTTTGGAGCAGTAGCAGACTTCTTCTCAGCCTTCTTCTTAGTATCTTCCTTCTTGGTCTTCTTTGGCTCGGCCTTCTTGGTTTCAGGCTTCTTGACCTCCTTCTTCTTTGGTTCAGCCTTCTTTGTTTCAGTCTTTTTGGCTTCCTTCTTTTTTGGTGCAGTTGCTGCAGCCTTGGTAGGAGTCTTCTTTTCAGTATCCTTCTTTACAGCCTTCTTAGCAGCAGCCTTGGGCTTCTTTTCAGCCTCCTTCTTGACTAATTTAACAGTTCCAGATGGTCCTAATGATGATATAATAAAGTTTTAAATAGTGTTAATTCATAAGATCACAAGATAAATAAAGTGGGGTGTGGTTTAGTTTAATACTGGTGAGAAATTGGAGGAAAACAAAAATAGCAAATATAATTTAACACTTACCTTTTGGCATAAGAAATTCTCCAGATACAACACCCTTCTTTAAGGAAGAATTGAACAAAGAATCAAATGAAGCATTTGATTCGAGACCGTATGTAGTTTGAATATATTTTTTAAGAGCATATCGACTATAAAAAAAAGTTAGAATCTTATGAAATGATGTGGTCTTTTGGTTGTTGTTGTTTTTTTGTAAGGATTGGGTATAGAGCAATATTCTATTCAAAAAACCTAATCACGTAATTGGACAGCAAACAAAATTTAATCCTTTTTTAACATACCTTGAACCGTTTCTTTCTTTTAACTGTGAGAATTATAATAATATACTTGGTTAGAATTTTGTTTGAGAATTCGAGATTTGTAATAAAGCTATCAACGTGTTTGTTAATATTTAAAAAGATAACAGCAAAACTTACGCTAACAATAGCCTCCTTAATCATATCTGTTTTAGAAAAATATACGCGGTTAATAAATTATTTCAACATTAATTAAACACAGTTCTAGATATCATATACTGACCTTTGTATGTAGGATGCGATGGTTTTTTTGCCGCTGGCTTAGAAGTAGTGGTTTCTTTAGCGGGCTTTGTTGGAGTTTCTTTGGTTTTTGTGGTAGACATTGTGTATTTGGATAAAATTAGATATTGAGTTGAATATAGTGATAATGTACTAGGCAAGATAAGAATTATTATCAATATTTAGTATAATTTGAAATAAAGAAAAAACTGATGATGTATAAATCAAGAGAAAACGTTTGAAAATATAGAAATTTTTAAACAAAAAAAAATTAAAAAAAGAAGAAGAAGAAGAAGAGGGGAGGAAGGAGAAAAAAAAATTATAAAAAAAAAAGAGGGAAATTGAGAGGAAATATACTTTTTTGTTGTTTTTTGAAGATTAGAACCAAATGTATAAAATAAAAAAACGGAACCATTAAAGAACGAAATACGGCTGATTATCGCTGTTAAGCCTCGTGCTTGGATGTACAACAAAGATGTGTACATCACGGAACCCCCATTCTCTGATGCGCCAGTCGTTCTGGTCTTTACACAGGTCTAAACGGCCAATCATATTGCCATAATGAAGGTTTTTAACGTTTTGATTCATCGTGATCATGGTCTCCTTGCAACAAAAAAAAAAAAACCATAATTTTTTATCTCTACCATTGAAATGGTGAATATACCACCACATTAATCTTACCTTCTAAATTTGTTGTGAGACTGCTTTTTCTTTAATTTTTTAATTTGTGTGGTCCTTCTGACAGTTGAATAAAAATGATTAACTTTGTTGTATAAAAAGAAAGAAAAAATCAATCAATATGATCACACCTCAATTCCTATGACTACAATTGATCTTACTGTCATCTTGTTGTGTGATTCATTATCATGATTTGTTGTCTCTTTTTCTTTTTTTTTCTAACCGTAACAGGTTCATTTTACAAGATCCAAAAATCTTTCTCAATTTAAACCCTACTTAATTTACAATTTGATACCCTATTGCCTTCAACATAACGTTAGTTTCCCGTATTTCTGCTATTCAATTGTCAAATAAATTTACAGAATTATAAATCATAATGTCTACTTTCTAATTATTCAATTTATTTTATATTTGGAGTAGTTTTTATATACTCCAAAACTGAAAATGTTTTGTCGGTGCCATTTTGTTTTTTTGGTTTTGTCAACCTTAACTGGAAATACCCAGTCACACATTTTGTTTTTTGTTTTTTAAATCATAACAAAAACACAAAAACAAAAGCAGAAAAAAAACTTTGAAATCATAAGGATCAGCCTACTTGGCCACTTTATAATTGTCGTATAAAAATGTTGGATACTTCTTTGCTGTGTCATTCTTGAAACACTGATAAACAAGTATTCATTTACATTATATGATTGCTTTTTTTTTTATTGGTTTTTTTATTTGCCCTTTTTGCGTTCCATTTTGTTATTGGTTTTTTTTTAAAAAAAAGTTTACGTAAAACTGAAACAGCATTTTGTATTTTATTTATTTATTATCTAAGTTATCAATCTCTATCCGAATTTTGATATTTATATATATTTAAATAATCATCAAGGCTGTTTTTTTTTAGATTTTGTCTTGTGAAAAGTAAATTTTGTTTATATTATATCATACAAAAATAAACCATTTGACTTTATTTGTTTCTCTCTTTATATCAGGCTTATCAATATTTATATTCTAACTGTGCTTTTTTTCTTATTGTTTATTTATTTCTTTTTTTAAAAATAAAAATAAAATATGCCAATTACTGGCAGCTTTTATCAGTAAAAGTAACCAATCTGGTGATCACAAGATATTTAAATTTTATGGACAATGTATGACCTTTTTTGGGATGTGTTCTTGTAAATACATCACGTGTATGTACAGTAAGAGGAATAATGCGGCTTAAAAAATCATCCCCCTCAAAAAACACCTATCTAAAAATACAATTATTGCACTACAATATATGTAATAAGCTACTAAAAGTTTATAAAATATACATGTATATATTGATCAAAATTATAAGTGCTATTTCTGGTTTCTATTTAGTTAGTTATTCGTGGTTCTTTTTATTTCTATGAAGAGAAAATCTATGCTTTTTTTTCTCGCTTTTTGGCGACTGTGTATTAATGCCATTAGAAGACTTGTTATTATCATCATTATGAGTAAAACTTCTGCTGATTTTATGAGATAAAGATTGGATGTTATGAGGAATATGAAGGTGACCATGTTCAGAATGAGCTGATACACTCTCTGATCTGAGTTCAGGTGTTTTTGGAGTAGTGTTTACGCTAGCAACTGTAGTGGGTCTAGAAGAAACTGTGGCATCTTCTGGAGTATACGCAGTTGCACCAGTAAAAGAAGTGGGTGGAGTTGATATCATCATTGATGTGTCAGTCAGTTCCTTTTTACCGGGTGTACTTGGAGCGGACTCTAACCTCGAAACCAACGCATTGTTCTCTTCGTCTTTGGTTTTGGGTTCAGCTTCAGATTGGTGAAATTTTGACTTGTTAATAGGTGACGAGAAACCACTTTCATTAAGAGTAGTACCTTTTAAATCATGATCTTCAGGTACAGAATCTAAGTCATGGCCAGCTGAAGTATTGATAAAACTAAAAGATTCCTCATCTTCAAAAGCATTGTCCAGCGAAGAGCTTGTAGGAGCAGTAGACATCAAAATAGTATGTTCTGAAGTTGTAGGTAAAAACGATTTAGAAACCTCTTTAGCAAAATCTTTAACTGCACTATTGTTTACAACATCATCTGTAGTTACTGCAACAGCAACAGGCTCAATAGTTTTGCCTGAGGCTTCAATAGTTGAACCCAATAATGGTGGAGCTAAAGAGGAAATACTGACTGAAGGAATATCATCAGAGTTGAGAAGTTCAGAAATAGAACTTGTAAAAGAGTGCTGATCAGTATTGTTTTCATCAGACTGTTTAGAGCCTTCATTCAAGGATTGAGAAACCCTTTGTCCCAGTTCTTGTTGTCCTTTTTGTCTTTGGGCCTCTTCCGCAAGTTTGAGTTTTATTTCTGCTTCTTCTCTTAGTTCTTTTTCCAGCAAATCTTGTTCAATTTTTTTTGCTAGTTCAGCTTCTTCAATAAGTCTCTTCTTCTCTGCCTCTTCAGCAAGTCTCTTCTTCTCTGCTTCTTCAGCAAGTCTCTTCTTCTCTGCTTCTTCAGCAAGTCTCTTCTTCTCAGCCTCTTCGGCAAGTCTCTTCTTCTCTGCTTCTTCAGCAAGACGCTTCTTCTCTGCTTCTTCGGCAAGTCTCTTCTTCTCTGCTTCTTCGGCAAGTCTCTGTTTCTCTGCTTCTTCGGCAAGACGCTTTTCTTCAGCAAGTCTCTGTTTCTCTGCTTCTTCAGCAAGACGCTTCTTCTCTGCTTCTTCAGCAAGTCTCTTCTTCTCTGCTTCTTCAGCAAGACGCTTTTCTTCAGCAAGTCTCTTCTTCTCTGCTTCTTCAGCAAGTCTCTTCTTCTCTGCTTCTTCGGCAAGACGCTTTTCTTCAGCAAGTCTCTTCTTCTCAGCCTCTTCGGCAAGTCTCTTCTTCTCTGCTTCTTCGGCAAGACGCTTCTTCTCTGCTTCTTCGGCAAGTCTCTTCTTCTCTGCTTCTTCGGCAAGTCTCTGTTTCTCTGCTTCTTCAGCAAGTCTCTTCTTCTCAGCCTCTTCGGCAAGTCTCTTCTTCTCTGCTTCTTCAGCAAGACGCTTCTTCTCTGCTTCTTCGGCAAGTCTCTTCTTCTCTGCTTCTTCGGCAAGTCTCTTCTTCTCTGCTTCTTCAGCAAGACGCTTCTTCTCTGCTTCTTCGGCAAGTCTCTTCTTCTCTGCTTCTTCAGCAAGTCTCTTCTTCTCAGCCTCTTCAGCAAGACGCTTCTTCTCTGCTTCTTCAGCAAGTCTCTTCTTCTCTGCTTCTTCGGCAAGTCTCTGTTTCTCTGCTTCTTCGGCAAGACGCTTTTCTTCAGCAAGTCTCTGTTTCTCTGCTTCTTCAGCAAGACGCTTTTCTTCAGCAAGTCTCTTCTTCTCTGCTTCTTCGGCAAGTCTCTTCTTCTCTGCTTCTTCGGCAAGTCTCTTCTTCTCTGCTTCTTCAGCTAATCTCTTCTTCTCTGCTTCTTCAGCAAGTCTCTTCTTCTCTGCTTCTTCAGCAAGTCTCTGTTTCTCTGCTTCTTCAGCAAGACGCTTCTTCTCTGCTTCTTCGGCAAGACGCTTTTCTTCAGCAAGTCTCTTCTTCTCTGCTTCTTCAGCAAGTCTTTGTTTCTCTGCTTCTTCGGCAAGACGCTTCTTTTCAACTTCTTCAGCGTCTTTTTCTTCTCTTGTTTGAATGGTTTTAAACTCTCCCAAAGCAACAGTAATCATGTCTTGAATCTCCTCAGTTGTTTCAAACTTTTGATGATTTTTAATCATGTTCTTAACAGTAGTGATTTCAGGAAGATCAAGAAGCTTGTCCAACAACTTTAATAACTTGGAAGCGGTTTTTATGTCGATGTTTAGAGCTGACAGAGATGAGGAGGAAAAGGAGTCGGTAGACCACTTAGTAGAGTTTAAAAACTTGTCGTAGATTAAAAGGGCGCAAAAAAATACAAGACCTGGAATAAGACTTGGATCAATGTCGTCCATGGAATTGGATGAGACCTTGAAAAAGTCAGACTTGATTTTGGATTCCAAGTTGGTAAAGATCTTGGCTTGGGTATTTTTTATTTCATTTTCTAAATCAAATGAAGATGATGGAAAAGAGGTTTTGGCAAGGGTATTGATTTTTTCTGTAATCCATTTTTCGATTTCTTGAATGGTGGAGGCAATAGAAGACGAAGAAGTTGAAGCAGACTTTAATGAAGGATCTAGGGTCAAAGAATCTTCATCTAAAGATTGGAAAAAGTCAGACAAGAAAGATTTGGTAATTTTTTTGTTATCTTCATCAACAGAGCAAGTCTTTGAAATAGCACGGATAGATAACAGATGGGGATACCATTTTTCCAACAATTCAGTAGAGATTGCTTGTTTAAACTTGGACTTGAGAGTGGAAGAGTAAACCTTTATTGTATTGTCTTTGAACTTAGATGCAATATGAGCGTAAACAGCAGGAGCGGAAGATGGAAGAATATCAAGTTTAGAAAGGTATGATTGGATTGAGATTAAAGGATCAGTTCCCAATTTGGTTTTGACTTGCAAATCGATAAGATCAGGATAAGAGTCGTCATTTTGTTGAAATGCTACAGAAAGCTCGTTGAAAAATGGCTTATTTTGAATTGATGCAAAATCACTTTCAGGTAGAGTTTGTCCAAAGTAGGTTTCCAAGAGCTTTTCGACTTCATCAATTAATTTATTGGTTATAATATAAGAGGACGTTGTAGAGGAAACAATTTCAAATGGAATATCAAGTTGCTTAAGTTGGGTCTTGATTTCTGGAACAATGTATTTGGTAATAACTTTTTCCTTTTCCTTGTTGCCATTGAATCCAAGTAAGATAGGGCTAGATAAACTAATCCATTGTTGTTTGCCTGTGATAATTGGTTCAATTGTATCCTTAGCAATTTTTGAGGGGTATGAAGGCTGCAAAAAAATATTATCGTCAAGAGCAGTTATTTTAACATCTGGGCCAAGTTTGGATTCAATGAATTCAACAGGGTTGGAAACTCCATAGCTTTGAAACTGTCTAGGGTCTATTGAAAAGATTGAATAAATAAAGCATTAGAGACAGTGTTAAGAAGAAGAAGAAAAAAAAAAAAAAAAACATACCAATAATTCCATTAACCTTTAAAGACTCAATAGCCTTGTTAAGCATTTCTTGACGAGAAACTTCAGGAATAAACTCCAGCTTGTTTTTGGGATTCAAAATTCCCTTAATCTCTTTAGACTTGATAGCTGGAATAACATCTTTGTGCAAGTAGCTATAAATCTTGTCATTTTTCAATAGCTCTTCTTCTGTTGAACCATTTTCAATTTCAGCAAATAACTCTTTAGGGGGGGAGTTTGCTGAAAGAAGTGTTGGTTCCGTGAGGTTGTTGTAGTATGCAAATAATAACGATTTGAGGGTTGTCAGTTTGGATGTTGAAACAAGTAAATTATCAACTTGAGTAATCGAATCGTTTTTAAATGAAGCAGAAGGGTTAGTGTTGATGGAATTGATTGTTCTGGTAATTAGAGTAGGATCGATTTTTTCTTCAATACCAAAATCCACGGAAGAAGTATAGCCTTTTTGAGAAATTTTGGATTCCAAAGATTTTGATATGCGCTCAAGCTCGGATCTGTATGAATTAGTTTTATGAAATATAAAGAAATAAAAGACCATGTAGTATACTTACTTGGTGAGATAAGTCTCGTTCAAGTAATAAACATCCGAGCCCAAATCTGATGCAATAGCTCGAAGATGTTTGTTTGTCGTAATTTTATCTAAGCCCAATTTTGAAGCAAGCTGAGAAACAGTGACTCTTCCTTCATTTTGGAATTGATCAGCTGAAGAAGATGATAGTGCATTTTTTATTACAGTATCAACATGTTTGGCGGTGATGATTCCATCATCGGACGAATTAATGTAGATCTTGTCGTTAAGAATCGATTGGAGTTGTGATAATGATTTAGAAACGATGAGCTTAGCGTCGTTGTTGGTAAACTTGAGCTTTTTTTCGTCTTTTGATTTCGATCCAAACATTTTGCTTTTATTTTTTTGTTAAATTCAATCAATCAAATTTAATTTTGTTGAAAAATTTTTAATCAATAAATCACTTAAAAAACAAATTAACTATCTTTAGTTTAAATGGTGGTGGTGATGATGTATATGAAAATCTAGATTTAAAGAAGAAGGAAAAAAGCTAATTACAAATATTAACTGCGAAATTAAGTGTCGATTAATTAAACAAAGCGCTTTCAAATGAAAAGAAAGGTAATATTTTATTTTATTTTTGAAAAAGATTGAAATAGCTTGAAAATAAAAATAAAAATAAAAAATAAAATGCTAGAAGATTTATGATGTTTGATGAAGAAAAAGGGGATAGATAAATGTGCTGTGATTTGAAAATTCACTAATATGGTCTGTTTTTTTTTTGTTTTTGTTTTTGTTTTTTTTGTTTTTTTCTACCAAAAAAAAAGCTCACCAATTGGATGATTCTGAAATATCCAACTAAATATCAATATCTTTTCTACTCACTTTCAACCGTTTTTTTATTCATTATTAATAATTTCAATGATTTTTAATGATTAGATCAATAAAAAGCATCATTGGTAGTTTGATAGTTTTTCATAAAAAAAAAGTTGTTTTTGAAAAAAGATTTTTCATTGCAAATCAATTGAGAGTATACTATAAAAGATTGAATCACTATATTATTTTAAACCTTTACAACAAAACAAAAAAAAAGTATTTTCTTTTAACATTATATGGTTTTTTTTTATTTATTTTTTATTCTGGTACCTGTTTCATAAGACTAAATCCAAATGTATGTTGCTTGATCAAAAAAAAAAAAAAAATTGGGAAAAAAGTTTATACAAAACTCGCTATATTTTTATTGATTTTATTAGGCTTAGAAATTACCAAAGTTTTTCTTTATCTTTTTTCTTCTTATTTTTTTTTTCTAAAGTAGCAATGTGAGCTTCATCAAAACTGACAGTTGTATGAGTATGTCCAGGCGCAGATACTACGTTACCGTTTACAACTGTGCAATATTGAATAGTTGAAAACCAAGGCTCATTCCATACGTCAAAAATAGTATACCTGGTTTTTGGGTCTATATCAAGCATTCGTAAAACAAGATGGTGAGTTTCGGCAGGAAGACTCTTCAATAATCGGTGAGGTGCAGATGCAACATAACTGTAGGTAAAGTGATCGGTGGCTGAACCAGTTGTCAAGTTGGTAGATGCTGGTGCACCACTTGGAAGAGTAACTTGACGAGTACCTGCTGTTAGTCCCTCCTTCTTGAGTTGTTGCTTTCTAAACTCCTCGGCATCTTCCTTCTTCATTGCTTCCATGCCATTGGCAAATTGTTTGAATGAGTTATCTGACATTCTTGGAGACTTCCAGGGGAATTTTCTCATAAGCATACAGCAAAAAACGATGGCTGCCGACCAGACGTCTACGGGTCTAGGATCGTATTTCAAATTGCTGATGACTTCAGGTGCCAAGTAGGGATCGGATCCCACAATACCTACAGCCTCATGAATCTTTTCAGTTTCTGGGTATCGGAAAACAACTGCAGATCCAAAATCAATAATCTTTACAATACCCTGGGAGTTGATGACACAGTTATCGAGCTTCAAATCTCTATGAGCAAGGCCACATTCGTGCATGTATTTGATACCATTGACCATTTGCTTAAAGTCACAATAGATTTCTTCTCTAGACATTTTTCCAGACATTACAATGGCAAATAAATCATATTCGCAATACTCCATGACCTGGTAAATTTTGTCAGTTTCGTAGATAATGTCAACAGTTTCAATAATATTTGGATGCTTCAAAGTCAAACCAATGCAGTATTCACCAGTAACCTTTTTGGAATAGTCTCTAGCACTTTCATATGTAGCCTTTTGACGGAATTCTTTAACGGCATAAATCCGGCCATTTTTGCCGGTAACTAAACGAACATTACCTCCGGCACCTTCACCCAAAGCCTTTCCAAGCTTCCCGTATGTTTTGCTAAGAGATTTTTTGGTTTCTGTTTGACGTTTGGAAAAGGTTAAAGATGAGGAGGGTGGAGAATCGCTTTTGGATTTGGGAACCTCGGTGCCTGGTTGTGCAAATGGTGATCTGAGTTGAGGGATGTTTGCAGGATCAGAAAAATTGACAGCATTATTCTTCCATGGTTTTTGAAAGAATCGTTTCAAATCAGCCATTGATGTGTGAGGTGTCCTCAGGCTTCCATTAGTGTTTGTGCTTGATTGGGAGTTAGAGTGAGTTATGGATGTTGAACTTGAGGTTGAGTTTCCTCTGTTTCTATGTTTGCTTTTGCCCTTAAATAGAGAGAGTGTAGAGTGTGTCCTGTGAGGAGGCTTAACAATGGCAGTTGAATTTCCAACTGGACCAACAGATGGACTGGTAGGAAGAGATCCGTTTCGAGGAGAAAATCCGCCACTAGATACAGATGAATAAGAAGATGGGTTTCCAGTGAATGGAACTGGCTGCTCGTCTTTGAAGTTTGGACCTGATGCCGAATAGTCATGTTCGTACGTAATATTAGTTGGCGATGCCAAAGATTTGCGATCGGTAGAAAACGATGATGATGGAACAGAGGACTTGTATGCACTATCGTGATTGACAGCTACAGGTATAGGAATCGAAGGTGCTGCGGTTTGAGAAAATGGAATTGTAGCGTGAGTTGGAGAAGGAGCATTTGAACCAGGTGTTTCATAGCCGGTGGGTAGTTTTTTATGTGTGTTGAAGACTTGAGTATCATTATCATTATTGGAAGGTCCTTGTTGCTCATTGAGTTGGAGTTGACTAAACTTTTGGGTATCTAAATCTGAGTTGTCTGAGTGGTAGCCGCCAGATTGAATAGAAGATGTTTCGCTGTCATCTTCACTACTAGTATTTCCCCCAATTTGAAATCCCTGTTTCAAGCTAATAACTGATGATGACTCCGATGATGACTGAAAAGTAGTATATTCGTTTTGGGATAACGGATCGGCAGTTACTTGAGTTCCGGTGGTAGCAGTAGTGTCAGTATCTGCTTTGTATTCATCTGTGGGAATTTGATTGGTTTGGGTTGCCAAAGAGCTAGCGTTGTTAATGATTGAGGAGCTAAGCTGAGTCTGCAATTGATTTTGGTGGCTGTATGAATTTTTTGAGGATAATGAGGTAGCTGGCGAAAAAGATGACGAGCGAGACGTGGAGTTCGAAGGGTTTGAAAAGCTTTTGCGACAGGAGACGTTTGGATTTAGAGAAGTTCCTCTGGATAAGGTGGGGGCGTCAGTTGAGTCTGTAGTTACCGCATGAGTAATAAGTACAGGAGGATATGATTCGGATTGTATATTTAGGGATGCATCCTGATTCGTATTACTCCTAGTATTGGACAAGGAAGTTGATGGTGCTGTTGTAATTTGTTGAGATAAAGCAGTTCTTGTATATTGCTATATTTGAATTGAAAAATAAACGGGGAAAAAATAATTAATATAACATATTTCGAAGGTTGAAAACTCAAAAACATAAAGAAAACGACAAATATTATAATGATAAAGGGGGGGGAAGCTATTAGTAAATCAAAATACTTACCAATGAGTGTGAATCCAACATTCTCGAAAGAGTTGAAGTTGAAGAGTTTGCAGACCCATTAATCTGGACCTTGTTGTAGTTTTCAGCTAAAGATGACATAATTGAATAACCAAATCAAAAATGTCTAATGAAAAGGGGGGTTGTAGAAATCGGGGTTAACAAAGCTATGAATATATTTATAGAGCAAGCTAGGAATAGTAGTTTTATTTTTTTAGCTATTTCTTTAATTGTCGATTCTAAACTGTATGTTTTTTGTTTAACTTTTATAGTGAATAGATGATTGAGATAAAGTTTATAATAAGAAGAAAAAACAAAAAACTATTGTAAGCTATACTGAATCCAACTTGGAAGAAATAAAACAAAATGATAATGCAAAGAAATGTCCGTCCACACACTAATAGGAGAAAAAAAAGAGAAAGGGAAAAAAGGCCGTGGTATTTTGTTTCTTTTAGACAATTTACCAAACGGACTATAAGCTAAGTAAAAATTGTGTTAAAGGTAAACGTTTGTTAATAGAGACTTAGCATAAGAATTGTAGATATAATATATAAATAGTAGTATATAGATGTAAGAGTGATTAAAATATTAGAAGAAAAAAAAAAGGCTATAAAGAAATAAAAAAAAAAGATTTTTTTTTTTTTTTTTTTTTTTTTT
>CBXB010000141.1:1123-12206 GCA_000817185.1 Magnusiomyces clavatus CNRMA 12.647
ATTTTTTTTTTTTTTTTTAATTTGATTTTTTTCTTTAACTAGGGTTTAATCTTTTGTATACACCTTTTTCTAGTGACATTTGTTTTCACTTGTTCAAAGGTTTGTCAGTTTCTTTTAAGATCTAATCTTAAAATTGATACACTCAATACTTAAAAAAGAATCAACATGGCAAAACTCAGTAAGGAATTTCGCATTTTGTTTTTAATTGGCCTTGACACAGTCTTTTTTTTGCTGGAAATTATTATTGGATATGATGTTAATTCTTTAGCTCTTATTGCTGATGCTTTCCATATGGTAAGTCTCATTTCTACGTTTTACAAGTTGATGCCATTTATCTAACCTTCAATTCTAGCTTAACGACATTATTTCTTTAATTGTCGCATATTGGGCCGTCAAAGTAGCCAAATCCAAAGGAGTCGACTCGAAATACACATACGGTTGGCAACGCGCTGAAATTTTAGGTGCTTTGATCAATGCTGTATTTTTGATTGCACTTTGTATGACTATTTTCCTTGAAGCTATTCAAAGATTTATTGAAGTTCCAGTCATCACAAACCCTAAGTTAGTTCTCATCGTTGGAGCAGCTGGTTTGGCTTCAAACATTTTGGGCCTTGTCTTGTTTCATGAGCATGGCCACTCTCATGGTGGAGCTGGTCATTCCCATGGTATTGAAGACGAAGAAAGCGCACTTTTAGATCACGATCATAATGGTCACACCCATTCTCATGGCGGAATTACTGAAGCTGATGTTTTGGGTTACAATAATAGTAGCAGCAACAACAACAAGCCCGGTTCATCTGGTACCGTTGATATTCCAGACGACAATTCTTCCTATACTAAAAAGATTTTGGATGACGCTGGTCCTATCTCTGAAGTTTTACCATCTTCTTATGTTTCTAGGATTTCAGATACTCCTTGCGACTATGGTTCGACTTCTACTACTCAACCAGCCAAGAAAAATGCTCACAATCACGACCATGCTAAAGAAGAAAACAATGAGCACTCACATGATCATTCACATAGCCAGAATGGTGAAAACGACCATAACCATAGTCATCACTCACATCCATCTAGACCTCGAGCTTTGTCAATGACTCATTCAAACCACTTTCATACCAAACCCAAACAAGTCACTCGCACTCGATCGGCAAACATGGAAGGTGTATTTTTACATGTATTAGGTGACGCTTTAGGCAATGTTGGTGTCATGGCTACTGCTCTCATTATATGGAAGACAGACTTCTCTTGGAGGTACTATATGGATCCTACCATTTCTTTAATCATTACATGCATAATTTTAAAGACTACACTGCCATTGTTTAGACGAACATCTGCTATTTTACTACAGGCAGTTCCTCAAACAGTTGATGCTGACGAGGTTAAGGAAGACATAGTCTCACTACCTGGTGTAAACGACGTTCATGAACTTCATATTTGGATTTTAAGAGAAGATCTTTATGTGGCGACTCTTCATGTCTCCGTGTCTATTTCACCGGATGAGTTCATGAAGCTTGCACAAAGAATCAGAACCTGCATGAATGGTCATGGAATTGCTTCAACTACTATTCAACCTGAATTTATTCCCAAGAGCCAAGCAAATAGCATCTGTGGCGGTTATTATTCTGGTTCTACATCTGGGAATTCCAACGGAGGTCCTCTACATTCAAATGAAGTCAGTACTGGTGGTTTGTCAGCTGTAAACAGTGAACATATTGGACCATTGACTCATCATCATAATTGTGGAAACTCTGGTGAAAATGTCGGCTCTTCCCATAGCAGTGAAGAAGAAGGAAGAATTACTCCTACTTGCGTTTTACAAGGGAATCATAGCACTGGTGGTCTTCAAAAGGTTAACAGCAGTGCTTAATTTATTTGATAAAGAAAAAAAAAAATAAAAAAAGAAGAAGAAAAAAATAAATAAATATAAATGTTTGTGATTTTAGAATTTGTTGCTAATAATTGAAAATAATGTTGTTTAAATATGTATATATATGGAAATGACAATACACATGGTAATTTGATAATGTTTGTTTGGATTAGTGGTTTTAATGATGTCAAGGAAGCTTTTTATTGAACCCCCCACTTCCTTATCTTGTGAATTTTTCGTGATATTTAATAAGACTTTTGCTTGTTTGTGAAAGGCTCTACATACTAACATCATTGTCACATGAAAAAAAATAAAATAAGTTTAGCCTAGTATATAATTTTGCAGAAGGAGGAGGTTAATACCCCACACCCTAGACCGAAAAAACAAAAAAACAAAACAAACATCTTTCTTTCATTAAAGATGTGTTATTTGTTTTTATCTTCTCATTTTTTATCCTCTGTATTTCAAAAATACAATATAATAGAAAAAAATTCCATTAAAGTTCATATATTTCATTTTAGCCTTACTAGTGATTCTTTTTTTTGGGTGCAATATCTATTTAATCTGTAAGGTTTTTCAAAGTGAATTTAATATTTTTATTTTTCAAACGTTAAGACAACTCAATATGAACAATATTAATTACAATGGAGAGGATTCAACAAACAACGGCAAAAATAACATTAATTACGACGATTTCTCAAGCCATACTCCATACTCAAACACCAGCTCAAGTTGCTCTTCTTCTCCATCTCCAAAAGTATCATCAATGTTGATGGCAACAACTCCAACTTCTAAATCTCCCCTCGCTAGATCCCAGAACTCATCTTCAAATAACCTTGCTACAACATCTAGCAATACAACTACACAGATACCAGTATCAAACAAAGGATTTTCCGGACATTCCGGTAATCATATATCTCTATATTCGTCTCCAATTTCACCTCAATCTCCCCGTTCACCTCACTCCACTGTGATTGAATTTTCTGCTGCTTCTTCAATTACTGAACCTTTATTGCGACTACAAAGGCTGCAACAGCAGTAACTAGCTCCAGCTTCATCGTCATCATCTTCTCATAATCATACCAGCAGTGTTAATAGTGTTGATAGTAGCTCTAAGAGTAACAAGAAGTTTCAGAGCACTCATTTTGCTAATGATTCCAACAATTACATTAATCACAATTCTACCTACCTTTACCACCAGCACCATCAGTGGAATCATCACCAACACCAATATAATCCAAATTCTTCAGTGAATAATTTAGCATCCATGATGCACTCTAACTCTAATTCAAATCCATTTAATATATATCCGGAGGCAAGCAGTAGTCACATTCAAACAGCTGTTCCACAGCATGTTGAAAAATCCATGCCATTGTTGGCAGAACCATCACAAATGTCCTATTCACCAACAAGAATGGCTTATTCTAACAGTTCAAATTTGAGTGCGGGAAGTCCTGGTGGACTCTATATACTTGAAAATGATAAAGACGAAAATGAAGAAAGGTACAACAAATATTACTCTAAAAAAAACCGCCCAGCAAATAAATCCCTTTTATTTGTAAGTGTTTAATATATTTTAATTTACAAAAATACACATACTGACTCTTTTTTTTAAAAAACTAAAATTTGTAGAGACAAATCATATGGATAATTGGAGCACTTATCACTGTTCTCATTGATGTCTTTCAATTTTGGAATTCCAAGATTCAAAATTATTTGATTCCAAGATCATTTCGTTTATGTGTTGACGAAATAGAAAATAATGACAATATTTTAGACATCATCAACA
Organism: Magnusiomyces clavatus CNRMA 12.647; assembly: GCA_000817185.1. NCBI lineage: Eukaryota > Fungi > Ascomycota > Dipodascomycetes > Dipodascales > Dipodascaceae > Magnusiomyces > Magnusiomyces clavatus. The sequence goes on from CBXB010000141.1 coordinate 4,780, forward strand.
ATAAAAATATGAACGAAAAAGAACAACTGAATATTCTCAAACGAAAAATTGGAAATGCACGAAACTTTGAAGAATGGGAACACATGGCTTATAAGATTGATTCTATCCTTGGAAATGATCTTTGGCGACAAAATCCGGCAAGTAAGAAGTACGATTATAGACTCATATCTTCTAGACTTAAACAACTAATTCAAGCACGACAGGATGAAAATACTCATGAACTCGTAACTTCTTTAAGATCTGGTCTTTTGAGAAATTTGGGTAGCTTGGGAAATTTTGATTTATACAACAGAGCATATTCGGGTACAAAACTACTGATTGAAGATTATATATCAGAAGTGCTCAAATGCTTGGAGTATTTAGATAACCTCCCAACGACCTCCAACCAATATTATTTGCATAGTAACTCAACATCTAATCCTAGTCTTGAGAGCAGTAACCAGCTTGTTAGACGGGATGGTAATAGTGCCTCTCCATATGCCTCCTTTGCCACACATCAACAAAAATTGGATTTTTTCCATGATACCAGACAATCTTTTGGTCGAACAGCTTTAGTTTTGCATGGAGGATCATTGTTTGGCATGTGTCATCTAGGAGTTGTAAAAGTTTTGTGCTTACAAGGTCTCTTGCCTAAAATCATTTCTGGAACTACGGTAGGTGCAATTATTGCTGCTCTTATCTGTAGCCACTCAGACGATGAGCTGTTGCCTATTCTTGATAACATTTCGCGGATACTTCCACAATATTACAATCAAGATGAGGATGATGACAATGAAAATGAAGATGACAGTGTTAAATTTTACAGCAATGTTGAAAGAGTTTTAAAATCATCATATCCTTCTGAAATCATACTTTTGGAAAAGTATGTATCTCATCATTTGGGCGATATGACATTTGAAGAAGCTTACATAAAAAGTGACCGTGCTTTAAACATTATGATCACGCCTTCAGATCCATCAATGCCTAAACTGCTAAACTACTTGACCACACCGCATGTCATAATTCGTACAGCTGTCAACGCCAGTATTGGCACAGGAATCATCCACAAGGATGTTGAATTGCTGATAAAAAACCATCTTGGCAAAATTGTTCCTTTCAACATGTTTATGAGACCTCCTAATGCGCAAGCTCCCATCAACTCTCAAGCTTTGGTACGTCCACCGACTAATCCTTCTCCTTCTACCTCTTACTCTCCAAATTCTGCTGGGACTAATAGACGTGGAGATGCAGAGAATTCAAATAACCATGAGAATTCCAGAGGACAAGGTAATGACAACAACGATGGGTATGAATCAGAGACTAATCTTGATCGCGATGATGATTACAACTCAGATCGATATCGTTCCAAAATATTTTACACACCCTCTAACTGCACTGTATATAGTGATCGTGAATCACCTTATACAAAGCTTTCAGAGCTGTTCAACGTGAACAACTTTATTGTTTCCTTGGCTCGCCCATATCTTGCTTCTTTGTTGGCAGGAGAACGAAACTACAAAGGCTATGGTGGAATCTTGCCCAAGCTCTCTCGCGTTTTTAAATACGAAATCCAACACCGTCTTCGACAGCTTGCTCGTCTTGGACTTCTTCCAGAAATTATTCAAAAATTTTTTGTAGATGAAAAGATTCCAATAGTTTCTGGAGGAGGAGCTCTCGAAGTAACCATTGTGCCTGAACTTCCATCATCCTCGTCGCTTTTGAGAAATATTGGCAAAACTTTCGATACACAAAATTTACATTCCAAAATTGATGATTTGATTCTTATGGGAGAAAGAAGTGTATGGCCATTACTACAGTTGATTTGGGCCAGATGTGCAATTGAGTATGTTTTGGATGACATGTACAATGTTGCTCGAAAGGGTCACAATCGACGAAACTAGGTATAACTTTTGCAAATGTATAAGAAAAAAAAGATAAAAAACTTTTTATAAGAAAAAAAAGAAAAAAAAATTAGTGTTTTAAAGTACATAAAGAACATTTATTTGTGTAAATTTCATCTATAAAATATTTTGATATTGTCATCATTAACATAATAGTGATATGATTGTGAGTTTATTTCGTCTGGTTTAGCTCGAGGGCCCTGTGCAATTGTCAGAGTTCCTGTAACATCATCAGCTCTTCCTGTACTTAATGGCCTCATACTTATTAACGTAGTTGCTTTGTGTGCTAGTCCAGAAATAAATGAAGTATGTTCATTTGGATATTCTAAAGATTCTACGGTTTGTGGTAAGCCAAATAAGCTGATTCCTGCATTATGAGACTGCTGATATGAACTTGCCAAGAATTCTTCATCGCTATTAGTAAAAACATACATTGTATTTACAAGTTTTTCAATTGAAGAAATGAGTCTTAAAAGTGACACACTATTGATATCATTTTCTGCGTTATCTTGCTTATTACTGTCAAACAATGAAAGCAAGAAATCTGGCGATTCAAAAATCAAAAATACATTTTTAGATGATTTGGATGGAAGTTGAACTTTGATATCATTTAATATTTTGGCCAAAATGTTTTCTGATGAAGAAAGTGGTTGTGGAAGAAGATATTTAGACAGATTAACGTATGAAAAGTTTGATGATGAATTATTGCTTGTGGGGAATTGTATCCGCTGTCTGAGAAGCGACCGAGAGTACATGGGCAGCCTGTCAAAACATGAGACTAAGACTACATGAATAGGCTTATCTAATTTATTATAATCTTCTTGAGAAACTTGTTTTTTTTGACTTAGTGATGATGCCAGTAGCGTTCGAATTAACCAAAACGGTGAAGTCTCTTGTGTGCAAGTTACTAGGTTTAAAGAATGTGAAGATGGGTCGATTGGAAATAATCCGCTGTTTGTGAAAAAAGACAAATCTTGAATAGGAATCAGTTTCTTTGACATTTTAAAATTTTATCTGATTTGATTGATATTAATTTCTTGTATTATATTTTGAGATTTCCGACTGATAAAGATAGATGATGGAAATTTAAATAAATTTTAGTTTTCTTAAACTTTCTCCGTTCTAAGTTTTACGCAATCCCAAATGGTGGTAGCGTAATACTGGTACTAACGGTTGAAAAATTTTCAGTATTAGAATATACAGGAAGAAAAAAAAATTTTTATGGCAACTTTTTTTTCTTAATTTTCATATTTTTTATTTTTTTTCACATTAGAACAATAAATATTAGAGTAAACAACGTCAAACATAATTCAACAATGTCAGAAGTTCTTTTACCACTCCCAGCAGATTGGAAATCTGAGGACCCTTTTCATGCTTTATCAGCTATTTCTCCTCTCGAAAACAGAGTAATTGAACCAGTTGGACCAGGATTCCTTGCACATGCCAGAAGAACTCTTCGTGGCCGCACTTGGTCAGAAGATGAAAAGATTCAAGCCGAACAAAACGTCAAGAAGCCTGATGAATCCAAGGACGAGGACGAATTGGAAGAAGAACCCGAGGACCCTAGCATTTACGAACTTGATGCTCGTGATTGGAAGAACCAGGATCATTATCTTGTATTGGGTCTTTCCAAGTTAAGATACAAAGCTACTGAAGATCAAATTAGAATCGCACACAGAAGAAAGGTACTTAAGCATCATCCAGACAAAAAGGCTGCTTCTGGTGGTATCAACGAAGACAGTTTATTCAAATGTATTCAAAAGGCTTTCGATGTATTGATGGATCCTACTAAGAGAAGACAATTTGACTCTGTTGACAAGGCTGCTGATGTCAAACCACCCAAGAAGAGCTCCGGCGATTTTATTGCCGACTGGGCTCCAGTATTCGAAGCTGAAGCCAGATTCTCAAAGATTCAACCCGTACCCAGTTTGGGCACCATGGAATCCACTAAGGAAGAAGTCGATGCATTCTACAATTTCTGGTACGCTTTTGATTCTTGGAGATCCTTTGAGTACTTGGATGAAGATGTTCCAGATGACTCAAGTAACAGAGACAACAAGAGATATATTGAAAAGAAAAACAAGGCTGCTCGTCAAAAACGTAAGAGCGAAGATACTGCTAGATTGCGCAAATTGGTTGATCAAGCCATCTCACTAGATCCTCGTATTAAGATGTTCCAAGAAGCCGAAAGAAAGAAGCGTGAAGAACGTAAGTGGGCCAGAGAAGCTGGTGCTCGTGAAGCTCAACGTGCTAAGGAGGAAGCTGAAAAGAAAAAGGCTGAAGAAGAACGTCTGGCCAAATTAAACAGAGAATCCAACAAGAAGGCTAAAGAAGCTGCTAAGGCTGCTAAGAAGAAACTCAAGCGTGCTATCCGTGCTGCTCCAAAGGAGGCCGGCTACTTCGGAGACGAATCTGCTTCCGATAACATTTCTGCTGATCTTGACGTCATTATCGAGAAATTGAACGACATACAATTACAAGCTTTGGCTGATGGTGTTGCTGGTAAGACTGATGGTGATGAGGTTAAGAGCGTATTTGAAAAGACCGTTTCTGAACTTGTTTCTGGTGGTCAATTGAGCGCCGGCTCTCTCAAGTTTTTCAGCTCTTAAACAATAGTAAAAAAAATAACAAGTATTTATAATTGATTAAGATTTTTTTTTTTTTTTTGTTATATGTTTTAAAATATAGAAAAAAACTATCAATGATAAATTTATCATCTCTTTTCTAAAATAACATTTTTGCTGATTCAGATTTGTGATCAAACTTGCCTTTGATTTTTATTCCGAAAAAAATATGTAAAAATGTAATTGCAAGCTTTGTAATCTCGGAAATTTGTATCCTTATTTTGACTACGTAAAAAAAAAAAAAAGGATAAAACCCTTGATAAAGAAAAACTTATTTTCTTTCTCTTCACATTTGTTGAGATGTTTAAAACTTAGTTTTGCTTCTTAATTGAATTTTTTCCTTATCTCTTTTTTTATCAGTTTAATAAAATATCTGATCTATTTGTTAAACATAAATATATATCTTAGTTTTTTTACGTTATATATATTTTTTATGACTTATCAAACTTGTTCCACTTACTAAAAAATGACATCTGATGAAAAACCGGGAAAGGTTTATACGACCTTTGACGGAAATGACAAAACACCTCTAAACTATATTGTAATCATAGATGCTGGATCTAGTGGTTCTCGCGTTCATATTTACAATTATCCAGATCTTAAGCAAATTAAAGCTCAAAGCAAATCAAAATTGGTTCTTCCGCATATTTCAAAAAACAACAACAAGTGGTTTAAAAAGGAGAAGCCTGGTATTTCAGCATTTAATAAAAAATCTACAAAAGATCTTGAGAAAAAACATCTAAAGCCACTTCTCTCGTATGCCCAGCAAGTCGTTCCTCAATCTCAGCACTATAGAACGCCTATCTTTTTACATGCAACAGCTGGTTTACGAGTATTGAGACCTTCTGAATCTCAAAATCTTCTTAAAAAATCATGCAAATATTTGAAAAAATATTCTGAATTTTTGATACCCGACTGTGATACGTCTGTCACATTGATTGATGGAGAGACTGAGGGCATTTTTGGTTGGCTTTCTGTCAATTATCTTGCTGGTGGATTACAGAACCCTGACAAACACAAACATGGAAAAGATCATTTTACTTATGGCTTTTTGGACATGGGTGGCGCCAGCACACAGGTCACCTTTGTCCCAAACGCAACAGAAATTGAGCGCACAAGACAAAGTCTTTTCACCGTCAACCTTCCTAGCATCGACGGAGAACATGATATGTCTTTCCAGGTTTCTTCAAGCTCTTACTTACGCTTAGGTGTGAACGAGGCACACAATCAAATTTTAGAGAAATTGGTTTCAAAACATCAATATGAGAATCCATGTGCCCCAGTAGGCATTACAACAATTTTTGATAAAAAGGAAAACAAGATTGTCGATTTTTCGCACTCACAACGATCCAAGTCGTCCAGCAACAACAAGTCCAATCATAACGATGATAGCGACGATGAAAGTGATGACGAAGATCATCATAATAACTCTCGAAGTAAAAGGACCAGGTCATCTAAAAAGCGAGGGAGCACTATTGAAATGAAGGGAACCGGTGACTTTGATAAATGTCAAACTTTATTGAAGCCTCTTGCAGCTACGATGAAAGATAGCAACCGACCCGAATTTGATTTTGATATTAACCATTTAATAGCAGTATCGGAATACTGGGACACTACACACTCTGCATTTTCATTGGGTGGGAAGTTCCGAAAAAAACGAATTTTTTCTAAAGTTAAAGCATTTTGCGAAAGCGATTGGGACACAATTGAAACAGCCAGAGAACAGGAAGGCCTGTATACTGAAGTCCGCAAGAAAGATTTATACGACCTTTGCTTCAGAGCAAGCTGGATATTAACAGTTATAGATGAGGGATTAGGAATTACCAGCATAGAAGAGGAGGAAACTGTTGACGAAGAAAACAACACTCACAATGAAACACTAAGTGATTTTCTCAGCCCTCTACAAAGCATTGACAAAATCAGCGGGCTCAAATATTCTTGGACACTGGGAAGAGCTCTTTTATATGCCTCTGCCGAACAAAGTTTGAGCGAACATACCCGAACGGCAGGAATACTTTCAAACTTGAACATTGGTTCAGCTGATTTTCACTACGGTTTACCTACTTTACCACGACCTAAATTTGATCCCGAAACACTATTAACGCCAGGTGATAAAGCTCATAGCGATGAAGATTTGAATAGCAATGATCATGACGATGACGACGACGATGATAGTGACGATCACGACTGGGATGACATGCTGGAAGATCATCCCCACAGACTTTGGGGTTCTTTGGTTTTCTTGTTTATACTTTTTATTATCGTCTATTTGGTTATTGGAAAGGCCCGTCGTCAAAAGATGTGGATTACTATTAAATCTAAACTCCCCATGGGTTCAAACAGTATACATATCCAGCAACCTCTGAACAAGAAATCTTTTCGTGCCATTATTGGAGGAGCAATTGGTTCAATCTCTAGCTTTTTTGGATTCACTAAATCACGCAGATCAAGATCATACCAGCGTATGAGTAACATTGACTCTAATGACATTGATTTTGTTGACAATCAAGTTGAAGACATAGAGCTTGGCGGCATTCCTGATACCGATGAAGTAGTTGTTCAAGCAAAAACAATTAACAAAAACAATAACAACAATACTAGTAGGTTAGATGATGTAGAAGAGGAATTTAGAGTTTCCAGTGATGAAGAGGAAACAAAGTGAATAGTAACAAGTTTATCATTGTTGAAGTATTAAATTGATATTTAAATCATTCATTATAATTTTTTTTTTCTATTTGTTTATATACACATAACATAATTAGTACATTGTAACATGTTTTTTTCAAAATCAAACTCCACAAAAAAGTTAATAAACAGATATTTCAGAACTCAATTGTGGAACTTTATCTGTCAAAAATTAATTTCAAATAACCAAATTGTATTGTAAAACCTGAAAAAAAAAAAAAAAAAAAAAAAAAAAAAA
>CBXB010000141.1:23068-47306 GCA_000817185.1 Magnusiomyces clavatus CNRMA 12.647
TTTTTTTTTTTTTTTTGTAACTATGCCTGGCCTTTGGTGAATATGATCACGTGCCAATTCATATTTTGATACCCTAATGACTCTTTTTGAAGAAATATATCATGATGTTTAATTCATAGTAGGGATATTGTATCAAAGTATTTATAATTTGATAATAGTAAATTGTGGAAGTTTGCTCTACGTAATGGCTTTTGGTTAGTTGGTGGTTGAAATTTAAGGTTTTACTGGTTGCCTAACTCGAACAAAAAAAAAAAAAAAAGCTTCAAATTAACATTAAATGGCGTTGATTTCCATCCTTGAATTTTTTTTTAATCACAAAAAAAATTTTTTTTTTCTCTATTGTATTCTTATACTTCTTCGATAACAGTATACTTCCTTCTTCATCAGGTATTTGTTATATAACAGTACTTTTTTATAAATTCTTAACTAGATACTTTCGTATCTTTATAGTCTTTGATACTTTGCTTTTTCTTAATCTGATACAATTATAATGGCACCACCACCCCCACTTTCCTTGGACTCCAAGGCTGTCAGTGGTATTACCGGGTATGAATAACCTTCGGCCTAAAGCCGATCTATAATAATAGCGAGATATTCTAACAAGCTTGCTTTATATATTAAGATCTATTTCAATATCATGTTGGATTATCGTATTCACACCTCAGCTTTACGAAAATGTATGCTAAATTTTGCTTTTTTATCTTACTTTAGTTTGATTCTAATATATACTTTTTTTTTAGTTCCGTCGTCAAAGCGCTGAGGGTCTATCGTTGACTTTCGTAGTTCTCTGGCTTGCCGGTGACATTCTCAACGTCGCAGGTTCTATATTGCAAGGTGTTTTACCAACAATGATTGCTCTTGCAGTTTATTATACCATTGCTGATATTATTTTACTAGCTCAAATTTTGATCTACAACAGAAGAAATAATGGTGAAAATTTACCAGAAATTACATCTCTCTTGCATAGCAAGGTTGACCCATCTCATCTTTCTCCTGCAACTCCATTAATCGAATCGTTTGAAGATGAAGAAGACTCGGACGATACACCCAACACCGTCTCAGCTATTTTACACACAGGGAATCAGGAAAACTCCCGAACTAGAAGAACCGATAATGGAACTATGGACCTCGAAGCTGAAGGTTCTTCATCTAGAAAGCCATTAGATATTAACGGCTCAGCTTCACCCTCTTCAAGTTCAAAAAGTTCTCAGAATACTGCCATGACAAAATTTCGAGAGTTTGCCTTTAACGCACTTATGGTAATTGGTGTCGTTGCTTCAGGTATTATTGGTTGGGCATTTTCTGAGTATCGCCATCATGATCATGATAACTTACCAGATCCATCACAACCTCCTCCAACATTAGAGTTTGATTTTTGGGGTCAAGTTTTTGGTTGGGGATGTGCCATTCTATATCTTGGATCCCGTGTTCCTCAGATTCTTCTCAACTTTAAGCGAAAGTCCGTTGAAGGCATTTCGTTTTTATTCTTCTTATTTGCTTGCTTGGGCAACCTGACATGTAATTTCCATTTTGGTCCTTGACTTATCACCCAGATACTTGGCCATCAACGCGTCGTGGTTGGCTGGCAGTGTTGGAACTTTGATTTTGGACATGGTTATCTTCATTCAGTTTTGGATTTACAACAGAAGTTGCCCCGAGGAAGAAGAAGAAGAAGAAGATGAATACTTTTACAACAGCGACGAGGAATAAAAAAAAAAAAAAATAAAAAAAAAAAAATAAAATGTTTTGAATGTTAGATTATCACGTACTATAGATGTAAATGACCTCTTTTTTGTACAATATGATTATTATTATATCTAAAATCTTAACAAAAATATACCTAGGCTAAATTTATTTTAAAGGATAAAAACAAGCTAAAGTTCAAAAATAAATAAAAATAAAAGGTATTGTTATGAGATATATCTATACTAAAGATCAAAAAATATGGGTAAAATTATCAAAAGCTTTTCATTGTTGAAAATTCCAATATTTGTTACAGGCACACATGTATGACATGTAACGTAAAAAAAAATTCACATTGTTTATTTTCCATTTTTTTCTAATACTCGCCAAACTGGTTCATGTACAAACAATAACAGTTTTCTTTGGAATAGATCTTATAACTCTGTTATAAGGCTAATAGGATCCCAGTCAGAATGTCTGATTTTAGTCATGTTCAAGCCCATATTTCAGAATCTGACGCATCTGATGACGATGTAGAAAACAATACTACAGAAGAAAGTTTGGAATATCAGAACAGACGCGAAAGAATAAAAGAATATCTAGAGTTGCTACCACGCAAGCTGGACTATCAGGTTTCTGACGAAGATATCAAATCCTATTTTGAGTTTGAGTTTCTATTCAATGTAAACCTACTCTCTAGGAGAAACCGAAGAATTCGCGCTATTAGATTTCGGAGCGCATATGAATATAAAAATTTACTTCAAGAAATTAAAGAACAAAATCTGACCGATATAGTATCTCAACTATATTCAGTTCACCTTTCAGAGCGGTCAAACTTAAAGTTCACTTGTAATTGGTCAACATGGCCATTTAGACCTGACTATGAAAACTGTCCTGACGATATCATTCCTACAGATGAAGATGATATACGTGATGTATCTGAAGCCCCCCAAGCAATACATGGGTTTGGCTGGAAGGATCCCGAACATAACAGCGTAGATGATGCGGGGGCCAGCGGTGATCTATTCTCTCATAATTCAACTCCAAACCATGAAAATAATACTTCAATTGGCTCAACAAATATAGATCTTCCGTCTTACGTTATAAAAACAAAGCGTAAAAGATTACAATCTCAGACTGATCCCTTTGATGTAGCACATGGCGAGATACAGGAAAAAAAGAGAAAAATATCTCACTTTTATGAAAACATTAGCAACGAAAAATTACAAGCTTACAAAGCTCAGTCTGCTTTGAATGCCTTGAGTTCACAAGCTGGAATTGACCTGAATAAAGAGTCTGCAAATCAATATGAAGATTGCGAAAAAATTGATGAAGACTTGATTTTTTCAAACTTGGATGACTTATCTCAAATAGCTCCTAGTTTTGAAAAGATACCAGAGTTCTTAGAATATCATTCTTTTGACAAGAATTTAGGTCGCCGATTTATTAATTACTATCTCCCCGAAAATCAAACGAGTACATATACCGATCCAAGCAACCCTTCCGCCATACCCTACGAGAACATTTCAACAGGAACTTCCTCATTACCGTCCAATCTTTTCAGGTATAAGATCACAGATTCAAAGTCAGCATATCAAGATGTTCATTTCAAATTAGAAAAAAACCAAGTAAAGAAAAATGAAAAACATTTTAAGCCAGGTGATGTTGCAAAGAATCAACTGAACCCTGAAATTGGTTTAGCAAGAGACAATTTATCATCTGTTGAAGAAAAAAGACTTGTTCACGCTAGACAGCTCCTTATTTACGAACTTAACGCGTTATTCCAGAGAAAAATTTACGACAAAATTCAAAATGACAATAACCTTGCTCATGAAAAATATTCTTTAGAGAAATTAGAAAACGAATTATTAGAAGAAATGAATCTTAAATGCGAAAATAATAATAGACAAAAAAAGCCTTTTACTCCAATAGTCCCAAAAGTTGACGACTCTGTTGAGCTACCATTACAGTCTAGAGAAAAACTTTTAAACCTTTTAGATTCGGTATTAATATTGGTTGGTTATCATACGCACCTCTCAGGAAGAAGTAAAGATCATGATGCAGCTATTCGATGGACTGAAGTTTTAGCAAAATCTGGAGCTAGTACTCTAGGTCGTACTTTTGAGAGATGCAAATCTTTATTTTTTGACAATTTAAAAGACCCTCGTGTGTATAATAGCTCGAACCCACCAAATCAAGAAAACATTAAAAAAGATGAAGTTGATCTTGACGAAGACGACGATTCTGACAAAGATCAAGACGATGATCCTGTAGTAGATTACAATGCCAAAGATGATAGTGAAGATATTTTGAACCAAAAAAATATAGAGTGTGTTAAAGAGTTTTTGTCTAAAATACCTCCTCCTATTTCAAATAATCAACCAGTCTATCCTTTGAGAGATCATAAGTTTGTTTATTATGAACCATCCAAGTTTCCAAGGTATGACCCTTATGAAAAAAAGTACTTGCTTCATGGAAAACTTAGTTTGCAGCAAATTCTTTCCCTGGATACGTCAAGTGAATTTATTGATCCTTCTATGCATTTTGGCAACTCATACACAAGTACCAATCTATACAAATCAGCTTTATCCGAGGCATCTGCTATTCCTGGAAATGCTACATTTAGATCGCCTTTAAGTGGAAATTTCACTGGTAGAAGTGACTGCGGTGGATCCAGAATATCAGAGGAAACGAATGTCAGACAAACAACCTCAAAATACACTCCCTCAGCTATGGATGAAATTTTAGGAAATTATGGCCTAGGAAAAGAGTATTTTGACTTTGCCCAACACGACAGAAAACTGCCAACTGATGAACCTAAGAAAGAAGAGGAACAAGAAATGGATATTGATGATGAATCATTGAACAATAAAGACAATCATAGCAAATCTCACTCTTTAGACGAGTATTATAAAGAAATTTTTGATTCATTTTTCTTTGAAAAGATCAAGGCGAACAAAGAACATGAAGAACTGGTAGATAAACTCAGAAAACAGCACATGTCTCAGTTCTATGATTCAAAAATCGCACTTCAAGCCAAGAGAATACGTGAAGTACAATCAACTGCTATTCACTTTACAGCAGAATGGAGGAATATAAATTACGATGCAAATAAAAACAATAAGACAGAAACTGACGAAAAATCTAATGAATCAGTAGAAGACTTTTTTCTCAATAGCATAGACAATGTTGATTGGATCATGTCTGAAAAGTTTTTGTCAAATTCAGTTGAAGACGGTATAGGATCTACTGACTTGTTGACAACTCGCCAAAAGAGGTTTGAAGAATTTTCTCATGGTGCAATGTCTGAAAAAAACCAATCGATAATCAAGGAGATTAATGATTCTATATACCGACCGCAAATATACGCCTGGATGCGTCTTTTTTACAACTTAGATCATAAATCAAACCCTCTGTACGAAAGCCTGGAAGAAACTGCCCACTTGTTTGTTAAAAACAATATTGAGGTTCTGTCTGAACCCGTCGACGATCTAGACAAATTTAAACAAAGGGATGACAGTGGACCTTTTATACCAGGACCAGAGCTCAAGGATAACGATGATTTTATGCAGTATCTGCTGATTGGCCGTCACAAATCGTTGCTGTTAAGCTATCTTTTAATCCATATTTCTAAAAAGTTCCGAAACAACATGCCGGCAACGCTAGCATATGTATCGAAATGGTTGATTAAACTTGATGCCATAGGAGATATGGATTTTAAAAAAAGAATGAAATATTACGTTAACGACAGAAAAACAAGAAACAACGCTGGAAGGGGGCATGAAATGGACGAACGCGATAAATCCATTTTGAAAAAAATCTTTCACACCCTGAACGTTTTGGAGCCTGTGGACTATGTGGATTTTGTCGAGTTTGTTGAAAATCAATTACGCAGACTATCAAAACCAAAGACTCCTTTTCAAAATAAAAAGACTGAGGATGGCAATGAAGACAATAAAGAAGAATCTGACCAAGATACAGAAATGCTAGACCCAACTAATCCAGAAAATAGCACACCCATAAACAATTTACATAATGATGACATTGTCGATGATGATACAATAGATGAAGAATATTATGATAGAAGAGATGTTGTTTTAGACCATATGCCGTCCTACAACAAAAGGGCATATAGATCACTTCAGCTTAACCAACACAATTTGGAATTAAATCTACCATTCCATGTTTTTGATAGCGAAGATGAATACATTGATGAGGAAGAAGATGATGATGAAATTGAAGAATCACAGTCGGTTATAAGTAATAATGACGAACAAACTCCTGCCGATATTAGTATTAAATAATACAATATATAGACTATTGTGTGATAAATTAATAAGATTATATTGCATAGATTTATAAAATTATTACAAAAATTATCCATAATTTATTCACTAAACCGAGAAAAAGTTTGTCAGTATTTGAAATTCAAAAAACAGTACTCTGTAATAATAAACAGGTAAGCAAAACAAAAAACAGTTACGTATATAAGTTGTAGTTATTAAATTTATGTTTGTCTCTCTTGACTGTTTGTTATACAAATTTTATATATATACATCTCTTTTCAAATAAAACCCCTTCACATTAGTAATAAAAGCACTAAATATTATAAGTATATTTTAGTATATATTTTTTTTCAATATTATTCTCGTCGTCATAGATTGTTACAATATCTATTTGTCCCCTTTTAAAAAAATTCTCAATATAAAGAAAAAGATAAGTCGTTTATCAAACTTGGTATTTATCTAATTTCAAATTTAGATTTTTGTTTGTTTAAATTGTTATGTTTATTTGTAACTTTTCAAAAGTCTAGATGGAACATCATCGGACATTGAAGTTCCAAAGACAGAGTCCCAGAATTTAGAAGTGACACCGTAGCCCAAATCGTAGTTCTTATAATGGTGGTCCAAATGGTGTTTCTTGACATCCTTCATGAATTCTGGTAATTGCTTGTGGTGTAAGGAGTAATGTGTAACATCATAGCAAATATATCCCATAAAGCCGCCAGCGAAAATGCTCATGGCAACGTAATAGTGAGGGAAGAGGAAGAAGCAGAGCTTGTAAATGGGATAGCATAGAACAACGAAAAGAGTGGGGGGCATAACCAAACGCATTCTGTCCATAGGAAGATAATGGTGAACTCCGTGCAACAAAAAGTGCAATGCGAAGGCAAGAGGGTGGTCTGGTAAAAGTTTTTCAATATGAAAAATAAATCTGTGCATGAGGTATTCAATTAAAGTCCAAAGCCCAAGGCCAAAGACGTAAAGAGGGGCAACCAAATAAGCTGGCAATCCTTGGAGTGCAATTGAAATACAGTATAAGTTGACTGGGATCCAGATAAGAGGGACAACATACCAAGGAGTTTTGGAAAGAGGTTCCAAAAAGTTTCCAAAGATAGGAGCCGAACCCTTACCATAATGACGGGGTTTGTGGATTTGAGCAAGATAAAACTCTTTGTTGTACTTTGCAAAAACCACTTGCATCAACAGTGGCTTGTTCAAGTCGATAAATTTGTGCTTGACATAGTCTGCGTTGAAGTCTGTTTTGATATGGAGTTCCTTTTCTGCATCTCCCGTTAGAGTCTTAGACGAAGTTCCTGTGCTGATGCCTTCAGAGTTTGAGCCCTGTAGTTGAAAAGAGTTTCTATTTTCGTCGGTGAGAATCTTTTTAGCTTCTTCGTCAGTAGCCAAAAGCGCAACAAGATACATTTCGTCAAGCATTTCGTAGCATGTTTCACTGTGTATGTGAGACATTGGGTCTTTGAGAGCTTCGGTAATATCCATGCCCTTGTACGCTAGGATGAGGGAGTCACCACCAGGATGCTCATCCAAAAAGGGTGTTACATCGTAGACTTTACGGTGGTGAAGAGTGACGAGGCATTTATCAGAAGATTCGATTTGTTCAGTCAATTCCTGTTTGGTGATTACTGGAACACTAGACTCCATTATGATGTTTGATAAGGTTTGTTTGTTGATATGATATGAGGTTGCTTTAATAGTAGTGGATAAAAAAGAGAATAAATACGACGCAAAGGGAGATTAAAAGGGGGAAGGGTTTTGAAATTTTGGGGTGTTGCTTGGATCTAGTAAATAAAAATAAAAAAATGATAAAAAAAGGAAGGAGAAAAAAAAAATTAGTCTTTAAGAGAGAGATAAAATTTTTTTCCTTTACTTCTGGTTACGATAAGCAGGTGACAACGTCGGTGATCGGAATTTGTTCTGGCAACCGCATTGTTCGTAACTTGACGTGGCAATCATAAAACCCCAAAATGCAAAAATAAATAAATAAAAACCAGCTGATTATTTATTCTCCTATAGTCAAAAGAATAAATTTGCAAAGGAATGTAAACACAACTTGGTTAAGAGCTGTTTGAGCTGTTAATAGAAAAATATAAGAAAATCATGACATTTCCGTTACAAATCATCAGATTTTTTTTCGTAAACAGCAATCGACCCCCTTTGCAACGCTGCAGCTAGATACTCACGACCCTGAGCTGTAATGTCATAGCTCAGTAATGCCTTAGATGGGTCCTCAATTTGGACACTGGACATCTTATTAACCTTCATCAGATCCCAAATACACAACCTACCATCTTCCGAGGCACAGCAAATCTTGGAATCGTTATCGGAAAATTTTGCCCGCAGTCTCAGCGACGTATTTTTGTGACCTGTGTATTCCTCAAGAACAGTTCCGGTTTGTAAATCAAATAATCTAACTGTTGAGTCAAGGCTGGTCACTAAAGCGGTATCTCCGTCCATCGATACCGTCAAACTTGTCAATGGTACGCCTTTGTTGCTGACACTACTCCTGACATGATCAGTAATCAGTTGCCCCGTACGCAAATCGTATATTCTGATTTTCTCATCGTTGGATACAGATATAATTTGATGCCCGTAAATTGAAACTCCCGAAACTCCATCTTTAGCCTCTTTCAGTACCTGTATTGGCTTATAAGTGTTTCTGTTTCTCAAATCCCATAGTTTAATGGTTCCGTCTAAACTGGCACTTGCAAGCACAGATTCATTGTCATTAAATGCTAGATCATTTACTTGAGCAAAGTGTGCTCTGTGTAATCGCAAAAGAGTATCACTATTTCCTCCTCTTGATACATTCCATAAATAAATAGTCCCTTCTTGTGATCCGCTAGCAAACTACAATACAAATTTTAGAAATTATGAAAAAAGTGCTTATTAGTAAACTAACTGTTTTTTTTTTTTCTCTCTCTTTCTTTTTAATCTAGTCTATTCCAAAAATTGAAAAAATAAACAACATTTTAAATCCTTAGTCAACTAAATTAGTAATTGCATACCATTGAACTATCTTTTGATATCTCCAGATCTAATACTGGATGAGAATGGAGCAAATAGTTCTGTAACAGTTGCCCATTTTGTCTGTTGATAAGATTGATCTTAGTGTCCTGGCCACCTGAAAGAATATAATTTCCAGTCTGGTTAAATTTTAGTGAATATATCGGACCATTATGAATATTATCATAAGTAACAGTATTTCTCCAATAAGAATTATCATCAATACTCATATTTGTATCTATTGAACCTTATTAGTATGTCTATTCCTTAACCCGGATTTTTTTAAGGATTTGATTTTGTTGAAAAGAAGTTATTGCCAAAGGGTTACCCTGCGTTTTTTAGTTAACTTTTCAAGTAGGGTTTTTTACAGCCATATTTAAGAAAATTTTCTTACGTTTCTGATTCTCTTTTCTTTTAATTTAAACATATTAACAATTTTAATCATCGATCATCAATATGACTTTTTAAATAGTAAGTTGAGCAATATAATGAGTTTTTTTTGTATATGCAAATTTTTTATAACATCGATTACAATGATGACAAGTATCCAAATATTATACAAACGATAGGAAGAGTCGTGTGAATAATTTAATGATCATAACCTGGATATCTGCTACTGAAACTTCAACAATAAATGATTTAATTTGTCAAAATTATACATATTTACAAAATTAATTAGCAATCTAACTCTGTGCATTTTTGTTTATTTGCTTTTAGTTCTTTTCATCTTTTATTTCTAATTGAGGAGTTTCATCTCCTGGTCCTAATTGAGGAATTTCGTCCGAAGATAGAGTTTGTTCTTCGGGAGTCTCTTCAAACGGCTCAATTTCAATATCACCTTGCTCGTTAATAAATGTATTAACGGCTTTATTTGGCATAGTAGATGCGATTCCCTTTGTAAGTTTATCTCCCTTAGCTTGTAGAATATCTTCTAGTGTTATTTTTTTATCAGAAAAAATCTAGTAGTAAAATATATAAATGTTAATTGATATTCAATAAACTTTTCTAAGAAAAAAGCCTTCACATACCTTTAAATGATCTGCTATCAAATGTCGGTTTTTGCAGCCAGGACATTGAACTAAAACAGTTCCGTGATGATATGCTTGTTTGGAAATAGCATGACCAGATCTAGTTGAGCATTTTTTACAAGTAAATGATAAATGATAACTGGGCTTGTCTTTTTTTTCCACTTGACTTTGATCAGCGCCTGCTTGGGTTTGATTGAAACGACATTGGAGTCGATTGACTTGTTGTAATCTTGTCCCATTAAAGTTGACTGATCCAATTTTAATCAATGAGTGGTGATTTCGGCTGCTATGTGTTGTGTTCCTGATTAAAATAGATGAATATGTTTTGATTCCGTTCTGAGCTGAGCTGTTTAACAAGTTTTGTCTCAACAAATGCTTAGCGGTACTTAAAGCGGAAATATTTCTTAATCGAAAAGCCATTTTGTAAAAGTATCTTTAAAAGCTATCCCAAGTATACAATTATCAATGCCGATTTTAGAGAACGTTAAGTTTAAAATATTTCACTCAATCGAGTTGCCTCTGTATTGTTTTTTAAAAAAAAAGTATAAGAAAAATGAACAAATCAATGTAGGGTAAATTTTTTAAAATGTTACACAAAACGAAGTAGGTACATAATTGTAACATTCAGCCTTTCTTCACGTGAACACCGATAAATTTATTTTTGTTTGATTTGGAAAATTTTAATTTTTCAGTTTTTTGGCCTGTAGAGAAATAAATCAACTTTTCTGTTTTTTTATCAAATAATTCATTTTGAATAAAAACAAAGAGTTTACCAGTATTCTCACCAGATTCACTTTTTCAGCTTTTGTATTCAATATAATATTTCACAAAGCTCCTGAATCTCTTGTCATATTTTCCCACAATAATAGTTGAGATTTTCGAATGAAGAAAGATTATTTTCGCTTTGAGCAGGATAAGGCATTTGGCGTCATTGCCTCTGCTTCTAACATTCTTTGGCTTGCTCCTAACTCTACATCTTCAAACAGTGGAAGAGGTTTGGTAGCATCCCTAGAAAGCGCTTCAATTTGGGATCTCAAAACAGGTCAACTTCTCACACAACTTAACGATGAACAAACTCCATCTTCTGCATCAACATCGTCATCATCCACAAAGTACGCCGAAGTTACTGTTGTAGCGGAATTTCAGGCTCAAATGATTGCAACTGGTCATTCCAATGGCGTCATTAAGATTTGGGATTCAATCTCCGGCTCAATGATTGTCGCTTTCAATGGACATAAAAAGGCAGTTACTACATTGAAATTCGATAGCACGGGTACTAGACTAGTTTCCGGATCTAAAGACACAAACATCATCATGTGGGATCTGGTAAATGAAGTTGGTCTTTATAGATTGAGAAGTCACAAAGACCAGATTGTTGGATTGGAATTAATCAAAGGAAAATCTAAAATTGAAACAACAAACGATGAAGGTATACAACAGGAAGAGGAAATTGATACAGAAGAAGAAGTTTGGTTACTGTCTGCTTCAAAGGATGGTACTGTCAAACTTTGGGATTTAGAAACCCAGCACTGTATTGAAACACACATGGCCCATAAATCAAACGATTGTTGGAGTTTGGCATATTCTCCAGCTTTAGGCTTAGCTATGACTGGTAGCGGAAACAAAGAGATTGGTGTTTGGAAAGTCGACCTGAGTACAGCCATAAAAAGCGCTGAAGTCGGTAAACGATTATTCAAGCTTGGATCAATCAACAAACAAAGCAGCGATCGTGCACATACAATTAAGTTTTTTACACCAGAACAAGAAGGAGAAGTAAAATTTGTAGCAGTTGCAAGTTCAGACAGATCCGTTGAATTCTTCAAAATCAAGAACTTGGCTGAGATTAAGAAATCTATCGCTAGAAAACTAAAACGCAGAAGAGAAAAAGGACTGGATGTAGATTCAGTTGATTCAGAATACTACCTTAGTGAAACTGATCCTAATGAAAAGTTTGTTTCTTATACAGTCGTAAGAACTCCAGCAAAAATAAAATCTTTTGATTTTGCATATCAACAATATCAAACAGAATCAGGTAGTCCAGCTATTTTGTCGAGCGATAAATATAAAAAACCAAGTCACAAAGATCAAATTGTTATTATTGTATCCCTCACAAACAACTCTATTGAGACATATGCCGTTACAGCAAAGGGCGGTAAAGAATCTCATAAATCTGGTCCAGCAGAGTACGCAAGACAATATTCTATTGAACTTCCAGGTCATAGAACAGACATTAGAGCTTTATCACTTTCATCGGACGATAAAATGCTTGCTTCTGCATCAAACGGCCTTTTGAAAGTCTGGAACGTGAAAACTCAAAACTGTATTCGAACATTTGAATGTGGTTATGCTCTATGCTGTAGTTTCTTACCCGGTGATGGTTTAATTGTGGTTGGAACTAAAACTGGCCAACTTGAACTTTATGATGTCGCTTCTTCAACTCTACTTGAAACAGTAGATGCTCACTCAAAAGGGGGAAGCAACGGTTCTGTATGGTCTCTACATGTAGGCTCAGATGGTAAAACATTTGTTACTGCCGGTGGAAGCGACAAGACTGTCAAATTTTGGGAAATCAAAGTTGTACATGAGCAAATCTTGGGTACAAACAGAAAGGTTGCCCGAATGAAGTTTAAAAACATAAAAACTCTAGAACTTGACGATGATGTTATGGCTGTTCGTTTAAGTCCTGATATGAAGCTTGTTGCATGTTCATTATTCGACTCTACGGTAAAGGTGTTTTTCACTGAATCATTAAAATTCTTCTTGAACCTTTATGGTCATAAATTGCCTGTTTTATCCATGGATATTTCTCAAGATTCAAAGCTTTTAGTAACGTGTTCTGCTGATAAAAATATTAAAATTTGGGGTCTTGACTTTGGCGACTGTCATAAATCTATTTTTGCTCACCAAGAAAGTATCATGGGTGTTGCATTTGATCCAATTGCAGATCCTATGGCTGCTCTCGATGGAGGTTTTGATGATGACGACGAAGGTGCTGAGTTAAACAGTAAGGTTAAGGCTCACAATTTTTTCTCAGTTTCAAAAGATCATTTAGTAAAATACTGGGATGGAGATAACTTTCAGCAATTACAAAAGTTGGAAGGTCATCACTCAGAAATCTGGGCATTGACTGTTGCACATTCTGGTGACTTTATTGTCACAGGATCCCACGACAAGAGTATTCGAGTCTGGAAGCGCACTGACGAGCAACTATTTTTGAATGAAGAGCGTGATAAGGAACTGGAAGCTATGTACGAAAACACTTTAACCTCATCTTTTGAAACTGAAGAAAACAAAAAACGAGAGTTGGGACCCGATGAAATCGAGGGTGTTGAAAGAGACGATGAAGATGAAGAAAATAGAGAACGTGTTGGAAAACAAACTATTGATACATTAAAGGCCGGTGAAAAATTGATTGAGGCATTAGAAATTGGCCTTGCTGATCTCAAACTAGAAAGAGAGTTTGAAGAAAAGGCTCAAGTCGCAAAATCACAAGAAGAGATTATTGCTTTAAAAAATCACTGGAATACTCAACGTCACATTATTCTTGTTCATAAAAACATCTCTGCATCTGAATATGTGTTAAACACTGCTTTATCTATCAAACCAAGTGAACTGGAAGATGCTCTTTTGGTATTGCCATTTGACAAAGTAATTGGATTTTTTGAGTTTATCTCTTTATGGGTTTCACCTCCAGCTAAATCTGCTGCTGCTCAAGTCTTTAATTCAGACAAGTATCAAAATGGGGCAATCAAGATTGCCAGTAAGATGACAGTTATAAGCAGATTACTTTTTACGTTATTGAGACTTTATCACCGACAACTTATTTCAAACCATGCATTACGAGAAACTTTGGAAAAGCTTAGATCTGGATTGAAACAAAAGCTTAGTGCTCAAAGAGATATTATGGGTTATAATCAAGCAGGCTTAAAGGTTCTCAAAAACACATGGAATGCTCAGCATCTCAGAGAGTTTATTGATGAAGAAGAACAACGAAAACGTGATGAAAGATTGGCAAAGAAAAGAATTTTCACTACTATTTAGACTTTTTTAAAATGATGTACGTTATGAATGAAATAATATGTAAATTATGCTAGACAAAAAAAAAAAAAAAAAAAAAAAAAAAAAAAAAAACTGAGTAGTTTATTTTTTACTGAAATCATTCTGAAATTGTAGCTTGAAATTTTTTCGTAAAATAGACCTCGCTTTTTCCAAAATTCTTAACTTAAGTTATTATAGATAGAATTTTGCTTTGAAAATACTTTTCAATAATAGCTTTTTTCAAAGGTGACAATGATTGATAGCTTTATATTAGTTTATTTTTGTTACTTTATAGTTATTACATCACATGTAATAACTAACGTTTGACCAAGGCTTAATACGCTTAGTACATTTTTCAAAACATTTTTTTTTTTGTTGTTCCAAACATACTTTTTACTTTATTGAAGTATCTAGATTTGATATTCATCTATAAATTCTATTAAGATTCAAATGAAGCGACTGTTTATATTACTTCTATAATATCACTTTTTGTTTTGTCTTGATGATGATGTCTGAGCAAAAAAAACTAAAACCCAAGACTACAGATATTAACAAAATCCTTACAAATGGAGCCAAAGCCATTACGAAAAGAAAAGCTCGGTCTCAGTCATCATCTAGATCCTTAGCTAATAGGTTTTCAGAATCAAATTATTTCAGCAACCGCGTTTTGAAAAAGCAAGATATAGCTGCGCTGATAATGGGAAAAAAGGGGAAGCTGAAAAGTTCTATAGCTACATCTGACCACCTCAAAAACTCAAACTGGCAACAAGACATACAGTCAGAACAAGAAACTGGAGCAGAAGATGAAGATAACTCGGAGTTTTTTTCTTATACATCATCTAAAGCTTTTCACAAAAGAAAACTTACATACGACAAAGTTCTTAGTTGTGAAATAGCTGTAGAAAGGGTTAAGAACTCGCATCTTTATTTCAAATATATACCTATGATAAAAGAACAATATGAACAAATATTGAATACAGAAATTAAAAATCAATATCTCACTCGATTCGAAAAGTTAAACCGTTGCATAACTTCATCGCAAACGGTTGAAGAAAAATATAAACTCTGCAAATTTTTTCGTCGGCATAAGGAACTCAATACAACTCTATGGGAATATGCATCTATTCCTCCTGAGTTCAACTTTGAAGAAGCTGAAAATAACGAAGAAGACTTTCGTCTCACGTTGTCTGATCTAAACTCATTACATGATACAGATAAAGAATACTATTCCGATCAGTTACTAGCCTGCTCTATGCTTTCAGAAACTATTTTACCTAAAAGTAGGAGTAATTCGAATACAGATATACATACGGAAGTAAAAGTTGAGAAAGTTATTGAAAATAATCAGTGCTATAGTTCTTCTGATCTTGAGTTAGACATGACTGGTATTTACGAGATTGAAGATAGCGACGATGGGATGTCAGAGCCACTGTTTCCTCAAGCTAATACGATAACTCAAGGTATTGGATCTTCGGTGTCAGAAGGTGTTACAACTACTTTTTCAGAAAAAAGCAATCTTCCCTTCAGAGTTTATAATGACACGAATGATGATATAATAGTAACAAACGTAACGGAAACCAAAAACAAAATATTTCAAACTCCTTCCAAATGCAATAGCAACACATCAAATGTTTCGAAAGCTAGTATCACCAAAGACAATTACACATCAGAAGAAATCATAGAAATTATAGAAATTCCAGGCACCCCTTCTCCGCAGAATGATCGGCTTTCTTTGAGATTATTGTCTAAAGACTTAACTGATGCGACAGACACATATTCAAATATACAACAGATTAACGATGACGAACTGTTTTATCGTCGGCAAAAACAAGATTTTTCAAAGCTTTCTTTAAAAGAATTAAAAAAACAGATGGACGATTGGGGGTTCAAGCCTTGTAGATCTCGTGCTGAAAACATTGAAATTTTGAATAGCTGTAACGTTTATCTTCCAATTCAGAAAGCAATGCCGTCGCTTAAGCATGGCCAGCAGCGAACGGCTAAAGACCCTTCAGAAGTTGGAGAGATACTGGGTGAAATCACAAACACCCATACAAATACAACAAAGAAACTGCCCAAAACCATTCGTCAGATTGAAGCCTTGTCAACAGGTGATTTAAAAAGCCTGGTTGTATCGTTTGGATTCAAGCCCGTTAGAAGTAGAACCGAAATGATTGAACTGGTAAAAGAGTGTTGCTTGAAAGATAATTGCAAAATGCCTAAGGGGTCGTTAAATCATATCAAGAAAACTAGTATAAACTCTGAAAAAAGTACTGCTAATTCTACTATATCTTCTTCAAGTGGCAACTCTCCTGCTGGAACATTAGTAGAAAGTGTATATTCGGCAGAAACTACTCAGGTTGATCTTGAGAGTCCTTCTCAAGTGCTGGAAACAGAAGATTTGGATGGTAAAATATCTCAAAGAATATCAGAAGCGTTAAAAACACAGGAATATTTTAATGAAATTTGGGTAAAGATTCTTACATATCAACCCTTAGATCTCGAAGAGTTTTGTAAGTCACTAAACACAAGGCTTACAATGTACTTGAGTACGAAATTCGTGAGAGAATGGTGCGATAAGCACGGGATAACAACTACAACAGCAAACAGTAAATAATGGACACTTAGATACTAGAGATACTACATTTATTTTGCTATTTATTTTTAATAATTATTTGCAAGTTTTACATGTTATTGCACAATTGCATGACTTTGTTTATTGTTGCTTTGAGCTCTTACTAGATTTAGGAATTTCAGCTTAAATATTTTTGAAAAAGCCGTAATAAAACTAAAAATTGATAAGCCATCTGAAAAACATTTCAATTGAAAGAAAAGGGATAATGTGTTTCACACCCTTATAGAACCTTAGTACTTTTAGAAATAATCGGAATGCCGATTGCATCATGTTGAAATACAAAAAATCGATATCCTGTAAATTATTACTACATTCATAGACTGATGGTATAACTTTTTGATGTTTTTTGTGATTTTTTCAATTCATTTATAGTAAGTGTTTGTATTTTCTAAATTTTTTGAATTCTTCGACATATATTTATAGTAAAACGCTCTTTTATAGTTGTTGGAAAAAGTATTTTATATTATTGAGTTGATAAGTAGAGAGCTTTTTATTATGTTGTTCGGAGTGTTTAGTAATAAAAAGTCTCTACGGCATATCGGAGTAAAGCGTATCGGGGGTTTGTATTTTTGTTTTACTATGGGGGTTTGGTGATATGGTGGGCAGTGGCCAAAATTTAGTCGTAGCCGTAAAAAGTTGTACTCCAGGTTTGATAAATACTGATACAATTCTCCAGAAATTTACTTTTTCCAACCATTACTTTATAATATTTTCTTCTCAACTTATATTCGCTCAACTTTTGACTTTTAACAGTATAGTCAATATTTTTCTGTCAAAATTCGATCTCTATTCTTTTTTTACCGTTAACTATCATTGACTATCCTTTACCTACAATATAATCAGCGTTTACAGGGTAACCTGAAATGTCGGAAATTCAACCATTACTCCCATCCCCATCAGGGGCGATAGTAAAGAAAACACGTCGTGGCACAGTTTTAACCAGGTTTTTTGCATATGTGACTATTGGCGTTCTTTTTCTACTCACTTTTAATTTAGTTTTTCTGCCTAGAACCTCTTTACACCGCGACTGGTTTAGAATACACCATGATTATTTGACAGATGCAGACATTCAACGAACATTGTTTGAAACTATAGACGAGCAAGAGATACGCAGTTTTTTATCAGAATACACAAAGACTCCCCACCTTGCTGGTCAGGGTTTAGATCTAGTTGAATTAACTAAATCCAAATTCGAGGAATACGGACTAAAAACTGAAGTTGTTCAGTACTACACATACTTGAATTATCCTCTTGAGCACTCGCTATCGCTATTGCACAAAAACGGTACCGTCAAATTTAAGGCTTCGCTTGAAGAAGATGTACTGGATGAAGATCCTACAACCGGACTCAAAAACAGGGTTCCAACTTTTCACGGGTACAGTGCTAACGGCAATGTCACTGCAAAGTTCGTGTACGCCAACTATGGCAGACGAGAAGACTTTGATGCTCTTGTTGCAAAGGGGGTTGAAATCAAAGGCAAGATTGTAATTGTTCGATATAACCACATTTTCCGGGGCCTTAAGGTTAAATTTGCCGAGGAACTAGGTGCTGTTGGTGTTCTCATCTACTCTGACCCATCAGATGATGCAGGTGTAGACTTTCTCCATGGCTTAAAGCCATACCCCGAAGGACCAGCAAGAAATCCTTCAAGTGTTCAACGAGGCTCTGTAATGTTTTTGTCAGATGCCCCAGGAGATCCAACAACTCCAGGATACCCAAGCAAAAAAGATGCTCCTCGTAAAGATCCCCATCACGTAACGCCCACTATTCCAAGTCTTCCGATTTCTTATGCTGACGCTGTTCCAATTCTTCAAGCTTTGAACGGATTGGGACCTGCTGCTGAGGATATTGGAAAAGACTGGGGTGGAATTCTTAAAGGCGTTGACTACAATATTGGTCCCTCTGAACTGGAACTAAACCTTTACAATCTTCAGAATTATTCGATTACTCCTATCAATAACGTTATTGCAAGATTTGAAGGCATTTTACCAGATGAAGTTATAATTGTTGGAAACCACAGAGACGCTTGGTTAGTAGGTGGAGCAGGCGATCCCAACAGTGGCACTGCTGTACTTCTGTCCTTTGCTAAAGCTTTGGGAGAGTTGAAAAAGAAGGGCTGGAGACCTCTTCGCACCATTATCCTTGCCAACTGGGATGGGGAAGAATATGCTCTGTTGGGCTCCACTGAATGGGGTGAAGATCATGCAAAGTACTTGAGCAAAAAGGCTCTAGCATATATCAATGTAGATGTTGCAGTATCTGGTAGAAGATTTTCAGCCCAAGCTTCTCCATCTCTCAACAATCTGGTTAGAGAAGTTACAAGCTTGGTTCCACATCCTGAGGAAGAGAACAAGTCACTACGTGATGTTTGGAAAGACGTTTCTGGTGGTTATGTAGGAATTTTGGGTACTGGTAGTGATTTTACCGTCTTTTTGGACCATTTGGGAATTCCATCTATAGATTTTGGATTTGGTCCAGGTAAGAACGACCCTGTCTATCACTATCATTCCAATTATGATAGTTTCCACTGGATGGACAATTTTGTGAATGAAAGCTGGGCTTATCATGCAGCTACTGCTAAAACAATGGGCCTTCTGGCTCTTTCATTAGCCCAAAAGCCTGTAGCTGACCTTAGACTAAAGGATTATGGTGAGGTATTGTATATTGGGTTGAAGGTGCTTTTGAGTCAACACAAGAATCCATTTGACAAGAAAGATATTGATTTTGGCTCAATTTTTTCAGACGAAACTGCTTTGGATTATACCGAGAGCTCTATAATCGTTCAACACAATAACAGAAACAATCGTAATGATGATCATCATCACCATCACAAGCACTTGCACGAACCAACTTTAGAAAGTGACCCAAAGAAAGCTGTAGAACAACTAAAGTATCAAATTGAACATTTCAGTAAAGTTGCAGAAAGAGTCGATGAGTACTCTGAAAAGCTCACCAAAGAATACTATACAGATTATCCATGGTGGCATTTGTACAAAAAGGTCAAAATCTTAATTAAAATCAAGCTTCATAATTGGAAACTTGCTTATCTTGAAAGAGTATTCCTTGTTGAAGATGGCCTTGAAGGAAGAGAATGGTTCAAGCATATGTTTTTTGCACCAAACAGATACTTAGGTTATGGAGGAGCCGTTTATCCTGGACTTTTAGAAGCTCTTGAAGATAAAAATCCAGCTTTATTTGTAAAATGGGCATATATAAACTCACATGCTCTTTATCGCGCAAGCTCAATATTTCATAAATATTAAATTTGCTATTGTTTTGACGTAATTTGACTTGTTACTAAATTATTTTATTTTTTTGTCTTATATACTTGTTTTTTCTATTTAAATATTTTCTCATATGTAGTTTCTAGATACAAAATTACATTTGTGTTGTTTCAGTTATTGGAGCAGGATGATCTTGTTTATTCAAGATGTTAGCCGTATGGGTCGGTGTTTGTATATACAAATAAAAATAAAATAAAAATTTGTCAACACTCACTTTAAACATCAGTTAGTTTTTTATTGTTTTTCCGTCTCCAAGAAGGAAAAAAATTCAACACTATTTTTTTAGAAAAAGCAATGAGCTTAACGCCTGAACTACTCTTAAATGTTTTACAAGCAGCTAGCTCACAAACGAGTGCTGAGCTACGGAAACAAGGTGAAAGTCAATTAGAAGCTTTTGAAGGTTCTCCGAACTTTCTAGTCTTATTGCAGGTATGTGTATAAATATTATCAAAAGATAAGCCATGAACCGCAGAAAGCTAACCATTAGAGGGAGGAAAAAACCCTTCAATTCTTATAGGAAATATATTTAAACAGCAATATACCCTTGCCTGAGCGATGGATTGCAGTTATCTATTTTAAAAACGGGCTTGACAAATACTGGCGAAAATCGTCCAACAGAGTCATTTCGAAAGAAGAAAAGGCCATTATCAGATCGCGTCTGTTTGACTTAACAAGAGAAGCCAACAAACAATTGAACGCACAAAATGCGCTTGCCCTTTCTAAGATTGCGCGCATCGACTTCCCACTAGAGTGGCCTACAATGGCTCAAGAGCTTGAGTCGTTGATCGAGCAGGCCAGCTCATCCAATAACTTGATCCAGCTAAGCAACTTGTTGGCAGTTGCCAACCAGCTTGTCAAACATTTGTCGTTGATCAGATTCGGTGCAGCCAGAAAAGCGTTTTACGAATGTGCCCCTAGTTTGTTAAAGCTTGTAGGGAAAGTGTATATTGCAGTTACAGAAACATGGATGAGTCGCGAAAACAAGAGCTTGGACTCTTCATCAATTGCCCTAATGGAAGTCGGGTATATTGCCCTGAAAGTAGTTGGCAAAGTGATGTCAGAAGGATTCACCAACATTCACCGAAACGAGGACGGGTCCGAGCTTTTTACAAGACTCGTCGATCACTTTCAGGGGTTCATCATGGTTTACGACTCCAATAGCAATTCAGACTTGATTTCCAAGTATATCAAGGCTTTGGGAAAGATTTTCTCGCATTTATTTGAGCGTCAACCGATTTCGTTTATTCTTTTACCCAGATCGCTTGAAGTTGTTCACATCTATGTCTCCTTGATGGAGAAGAAGGCACCCATTATTCAGAATATAGGAAGCGAAAGCGATGACGATAACGACGTTCCTGAGGATTTGGCAGAGTTTTGGGAAAAGACTGTTGTTCAGGGACTTTTACTTTTTAAAAACATGTTGGGGCTTTTTCACAAAAACGGAGTTACCACTATTCGATACCGCACTACTGATGATAAAGAGGATACCAGGAAAGCGTGTGAGATTTTGAAAACGCAATTATTTACAGAGCAAAACATTATGGGTTTGATGAACCTGTTGTTGTCCAGTTACCTCCGATTGACTCCAAGAGATCTTTCATCTTGGAGAACAGAGCCGGAAGAATGGGTTGTAGAGGAACTCAAGAAGAACTGGGAATACCAAGCACGCACCTGCAGTGAAAAGGTGTTTACAGATATTTATGTAAATTTCAAAGAGATGGTTACCCCTGTCTTGATGTCTTTTATTGAAAATGCATCCACTAGTGATGATGTTTTGCTGAAAGATGTTGCTTACAATGTCTTTAGTTTAGCAAGCTGTTCCCCGTTTGAGAATATCAATTTTGATGAAATGATGACAAAACTTTTTTTGCCTCAGGGATATGCATCTGCAGAGATTAATGGTGTACCTGATGAAAGATATAAGCTTGTGAGAAGACGTGTATGTATGATCATTTCTGACTGGGTTCCAGTTCAATGCAACGAAGAAACAAAGGTTCTTATCTATAAGTTTTTGCTTTTCTGCCTCAACCCAGAAGACCCATTGAATGACAAGGTCATCAAATTGTATGCATGCGAAGCTTTGAGATATACCGTTGACGAATGGAGCACCAAGATAGAAAACTTTTTGCCATTTTTGTCTTCATTTTTATCACTGATATTTCCCTTGCTCACAACAGAACTGTCTACAGTTGAGTCTAAACAGTTTGTTTTGCAAATCGTGTCTGTTATAATTGACCGTGTTCAGCGAAACATTGCACCATATTCTGAGCTCATTTTAAAGGCTCTTCCTCCTCTTTGGGAAGAATCACAAGAGCATTACCAAATGAAGGGTATAATTCTGCAGACCCTTTCCAATTTTGTTTCTGCTTCAGGAGAAAACTCTACAATGACATATTCAATGGCTGTGCCTATTCTGAAGGTCACTGTTGATCCTCAATCTCCATACTTTACATACCTCTATGAAGATGCTTTGCCTCTTTGGCAATCGTTGGTAGAAAATTGTCCTACAAGCACACCAGAAAATCCAAATACTGAGGCTGTTAATGAGATTTTATCTCTGCTTCCTCTACTCATCACATTAATCAAAGAGAGATCTGAATCGTTATCATTACAACTTAAAATTTTGGAGTCTTATACTCTACTTTCGCCTGCTGCAGTGGCCGAGCAATCTTTTGAACTTTTCCAAACTTTTCAAAAATACTTGAAATATCTAAATGTGGAAACAATGACTTGGGTAACTACAATTTTGGGATTGATAGTTTTGCAACTTCCTATTGAAAATTATGTCAGATCATTGTATGAATCAAGTTTACTAAAGGAGCTTATTATTGTTTTGCAGGCGGAAGTCTCTCCTATTGTCAACGTCCAAATACTCAATGTTTTTGCAAGGATATTTATTAACCACGCTAACACTTTTGTAGAGGTTTTGGATATGACCACTCTTCCTACGCCTCAAGAAGTTATGGACATTAAGCGTACACACAACTCGAGTGGAGAAAGGGGTCTTGATGATGATGAAGAAAGCAGTGGAAATACAGGTTCTCAACGAACTTTTAACAACACGCTTGAGTTGGTTGTTTACCAAATGGTTAGCAAGTTTGATAACATGGGGCATCCTAGAGAACGCAAGCTCAATGCACTCGGCGTTGCTGCACTGCTCAAAACGGGCAGGATTGCAGAAATCCAAGGCTACTTGGGAGACATATTTGTTATGTGGGATCAAGTGATTGAGGAGGCCAGTGAGACGGATGTTGGCGACTGTGAAATCTACTACAGTTATGAGGAGTACACCAATCCAAACCAGAGCTTGGTTAGAACCTCACAAGGCCGGGCTCTCTATGACGGGAACTCAGCTGCAAGCGGCGATACAAGTGTCAATCACCAGAAAATACTTAACGAGATCCAGCAATCGGAACTGGAAATGTCTCCAGAAATGAAACGCAAGCGTAGTCTCAGCGACGTGGATCCTGTTCATTCTGTTGCTTTAAAGCCGTTCTTGGCTGAAGCTTTAATGTATTGGGGTAAAATCTCACCTCAACACGAAGCTAGTCTACGAAACGTGGATCCAAAGATATTAAACACTACTATGATTACATTAGGATTATCCTAGATTGTTTGTAATTTTTTTTTTTTTTTATAGTTGATAGATGTATGAGAATATATGATTTATAGTTTATTTTTTTTTTCATTCTTTCTTCTTTAAAAGATACTAATATATATTACAAAATAGTCAAGATTGATTGATTTTATTTTCAAACACTAAGAAATATATGGGCGTTTTCAAATGCAATTAATTCAAGATGTGAAATAAAGATAATACAAATAGGTCATGAAATTTTGCTAAACTTTAATATTTGAGAGTCTACGTATATATAAAGAGATATCAGAGCATAGTTTACTTTAATTAATCAAGAAAAAAATTGTTTAATTACAAATATATTAATTTGAAAATATAAAAAGAATTTTGCTTATGTGCAGTTTGTATTCTGTGAATGTGTGTATTACGAACGAAACAGATGACTATGAAGGTAGAGAGAAAAAGAAAAAAAAAAAAAAAAGATTGTAGTATTTTTTTTCTGAGCATAGAAATATATCAAAATGATTTGTAATTTTTAAAAGGAAAAAGAATTTTATCAAAAGAATTCTGGTTAAAGCATTTTTTTAAAGTTGTTTTTTAAAGAATTGATTGATTTATTGATGAAAGAATTGTTATTAGTAGGGATGATGATAATAATGATGATTAGTGTGGTTTTTTTTTTTTTTTTT
>CBXB010000142.1:0-21173 GCA_000817185.1 Magnusiomyces clavatus CNRMA 12.647
CAATAGGTTTTAGTTTGATGAAGGTTCCCGGGCTCTCAACATATGCTGAAATCAGAAGCTTAACTCGCGAATAGGAAGTGATTGCTATTAAAACTTTAACTTTCTGTAAAACCAAAAACAGAAAGATTGAAAGAAAACACCAAATGATGGAAAATATATCGATGGCTTATGCCTATGTTGCTTCTATGAAATTTACCTGTATTTGCATTACATAATTACTGTATAGTTTTTGTAGGGTAACCGATGAATAAATTCAATTCAATTCAAACTTTAATTTCTGTTTTGATTTTCCTTTCTTCTCTTTCCAAAAAAAACACATTTTCTTACTATCAAGAGCTCATTTTCAATCTAAAGCATAAGCAATTCATCGTTACATCATGGTGAAAAATATCTATATTACTCGAGTATGTAATTGTTTCGATTAATACTATATAACTACTTTTGATATACTCTTTAACATTCATATCAAATAATATATCTAATTTTTTGCTTTGTTGTTTCTTCTAGCATGGCTTTCGATCCAATTGGGTTCTTGACAAGCCCATGCCTCCTCCTCCAACTGGTATCGCAGCTGATCCTGTACTTGCAGAACACGGCTTAGAACAAGCTGAAGAACTTGGCCTTCACATGAAAAAGATCTCTGCTTCTACACCCATAAAACACATCTACGTATCGCCTTTTTATAGATGCTTACAAACTGTTCAGCCAACAGCTAAATACCTAGGTCTTAAAGTTTTTGTGGAGCACGGGGTTTCCGAATGGCTAAGTCGTACAAACTACACTGAATCACCAAAGCCTGCTCCTACAAAAGAGCTTTCTCAAAAATTCTTTCCAGGCTTAATTGATGAATCTTATGTTCCAATCATATCCGAATCTGTTGTTGGTGAAACTTATGAAGAATTGCTTGCCAGGGCTAAAAATTTTGTTTCTAAATTAATTGAGCGACTGGATAATGAATACCCCGACGTTGAAAGTATTATGATTGTTACTCATGCTGCTACAAAAATTGTTTTAGGTCGCGCAATTGTAAAAGATGACAATCTTGAAGTTAGAACTGGCACTTGCTCTTTAGACACTTATGTTAGAGATAGCAAAGATCCAACCAAATGGACCGCTGAGAAGATTGGAGATGTCTCATTTTTGAAAAATGGCGAGGAGATGCACTGGAGTTTCGGTATGAATATTTCTTGTTTATAGTTTAGGTTTGTTTACTAATTATTTTTTTTACAGATATTGCTTATGCTCCCGGCTCTACAGAAGATATTGCAGCACGACTGCAAGCTACTGATGGTCAAACTGTTTCATTTGAAAATAAAGAAGATTCTTCTAATACTAATGATGAAAAGCAAGAGGAAGACATGGTGGTGAGTTCATAGATTCTAGTTTTTTTCTTGATTTTTTTTTCATCAACCCATTGGCCTTTAGTTTCTTCTATTTTGATACTTGTTTGTCAATTAGTAAAACATTAGAATTGCTTTTTCTCTAAAAAATAAAACTACTGATTTCAATAAGAAATCAGTTTTAAAACCTTTTCTGTTCTATTGAAAATGGGGAAGAAAACATCTAAAAAGGTTACTATTTATTTATTTTTTTTAGAATTAATTAATAGAATATATACTAAATGGAAAAAACTTCTCATTATATTTTTATAATATTTTAATATTTTTTAGTCGGTTTATGTTACACTAGATTTTTCACAAGCTATGGACCAAGTTGTAAAAGACATCAATAGCAGTAAACGTATACAGGCTCGTTTTGAAAAATCGGAACATATAGATGATGATGAAGACGAAGGGAACAGCGACGATTATCACGGCCAAGATGATGAAAGTCATGATGAAGGTGATGATTCTGAACACAAACAGTCCAGCAAGGATGATAGCAAAAAATCTTCAGCAAAAAATGACACACAAAGCTCTAAAAAATCAACGTTCACTTCCACGTATAATCCACTAATTCATGAAGGTACCGAAATGCAATTTACAAACCTAGCTAGCGATAGGCCCCTGTTTAGATTTGGGTCACATTTATATACAGGAGTGTGGGAAGATATGGTAGGAACTGAACTATATTCAAACTTTGGTAAGTTGTTCTTCTTGCACAAATTTGATATTTTATTCCAAGATATTTTCTAATTTTTATTTACAAGATGGGGAAATTGTTGGTAAAACCCGTTCTAGAATAAGGTTGTTACCTACAAAGGTAAAACCAAGGCGAACAGTAGATTCTGAATTTGAAGAATCAGCTTTTTCAGACCAAACATCTGAACCTGGTACAACAACAAGCGTGACATCATCATCATCAAAAGATGTAAAGCCAATGTCTAATAAGGAACAAAATCTCTCTACGCCAAAAAATAAGGGAACTAAGCCTAAATATGACGTTCCACGATCTTTAACACTGGCTGAGAAGCTGAAAAGGATGAACCTCATAAGAGATCAAGATACTAGTCGTCATACCCCAGTTGATGATGACAATGATGACAATGATGACAATGATGACGAAGACGATGACGACGAGGATGATGATGATGATGATGATGCTGACGACAGTATAGAGTCTGTAGGTTTTCAATCATGGGATGAAGATAAGGACTTATATAGCAAACAAAAATAAATATGCACAGAACACCGAATACGAAGCTGCTCTGAGATCTAACTATCTTCATAAACATTTATAATTTAGTTGCGGACTCTAAGAATAATTATATTTTTATACACATACTTTTGTTACAATTTAATACGCTTTTTCAAGTTATATAGTAAATATAGATTTTAGGTATTGAATGGAGAACTGATCTTTGCAAATAGTATTTTTATGGAAAAGTTTTATTTGAAAAAAAATCTGGAAATATTATGAAAAAAGCAGTTTCTAAAATTATTTTAAAAAAAATAAACTCATAATATTATAGCACTGTTTGGGACCTTTTTTTTATCTATATAAAAGTTATTGGAACTTTCTATTTATGAAAGATATAAAAGCCAATGTCCTATTAGGTTTTATAACAAAAAAGATTTATTTTATGCAGCTCAATTTCCAACATATATTATTTAATACATAATTTTTTACTGTTGTAATTCTAAAATATTATGATTTGTTTGATTTTTGATTCTAAACAATTATATAGCCTCTGTGTATATTGTTTTTATGACCAACATTTTGTTTTGTACAATATTTTCTCATCTTATTAACTAGTATTACTTGGATCATATTTCATTCAATCATTCATTTCAACATTTTTACCATTATACTCTTAATATTTTAATCCAATGTTTGTAAAATACTCTTGTAGTTGTTGTTTTACTCATTCCGTAAATTATAATTCTTATGAAAAAAATTAGTTATTACCATTGTCTACTAATGTTCTTGCACAAAAGTTTTAATACAAGTCTTTATTATTATATCTTTGTTATTTTGTTGACAAGCAAAATAATATGAAAAGCTACCGCGAAGAAGAAAAAAATAAAAATTGAAAAATATGTAGTTACATCAGAAGAAGATATAGCATAAACAAAGGGCATGAAGACGGTCTAAAAATTACATCAAACATATAATGAAAGTATTTTTAGTAAAGAAACACACCTAACGATGGCTAAAGAGGTAGCCAAAAAGATCTGATATCTAATCAATGCAAACATTTACTAATAAAGTCAATATATAAACTCACCAAAAAATAAAAAATGAATACAATATTTATTAGCATAATATATACAAAGGAATATGATTGAGATAAAACATTACTGTTTTTTCTAGTGAAAAAATACTTAAATTTGCAAAATCATACAAGCTTTTGTTTAATTACAAGTCTAAGTTTCTCCATTGTGTTTACTCTTCAATAAAAAGATGTGCAGCACAGTTGTTTTTATTGCAGTTTTTGTGCCGATTGATGGTATTGAAATCAAATATAAATAGAAGTTGATTTCTTTAATAACCCTTACGACGAGCTTCAGAGACAAGTTCAAAGAGATGTTTAACAGTTTGCTTGAATTTTCTCTTATTTCTTTCAATGCGAATTCTCTGTCTCTTCTTACCAGGCTTTTCGTATATGTTTTGCCTCAAAGATATAGTTCTGACATTGTTTTCAACATTTTTTCTGTGCAAGACTCTCAATGCTCTTGACAAGTCCATAGGACCGCCAATAGCAATGGATCTGCCAGCCTTGGGTCCAGTCCTTGGAATAGATTCAGGACTCAAGTAGTAGAGATTGCCAAAATCTTCATTTTGAATCAAATTTGACTGCTCTTCAAAGTTTAGACTCTTGCGGCCGCTACCGCCTGTCTGGCTCAATGGTGACAGCAAGTGACTGCTGTTTCCGCTCGTGCCCTTTGCACTTTTTTTTGCTAGCTCGTTAAACATGGAAAGAGTGTTCATGATGTTGCTGTTGGGGCCTCCCTTGGAATCGTCTTTGCAAGTTCGTGTTGTAGAAAATGGTCGTGATGTGAGAGCTGCTCGGCTAATAATCCCGCCAGTTGTTGGCAAAGACCGGATAGCAGCTAGTCGTGAGATATTGGATAGAAGTACCGAGGACATTATTATGTTTTTATATTTGTTGTTTTAAACCAACTTCTATCAAGATATCTCTGTCCTATAATGTTAACAAAATCAATTAAGACGACTGGTGGAAAGTTTTTTTTTTTTTTTTATTCCAGCTAGATCAAGCTTAGTAGTGAAATATGATTTGTCATAGAAGAAGTTACAGTCAGGGTAACTTATTTGTACATTTTCTAACTGTAACTGTAACAATTCTTAACCCTCCTTATTTACCTCAATCTTTCAATCTCATTATCACAATTTACTCTCAGAATCATTCTTTTTTAACCTGTTTCTATTTTATCATATTTTGCATTTTTTTTACTTTTTTTAATCTTTATTGCTTTCATAAGAAACCAACGTACTGGAAAAGTATTATATTTGTTTTTTTAAAAAGCATCAACTTTTAATAAACATACAATCATTTTTAAAATGTTTCTCACAAAATTTTTCAAAAGATGTTATACCCTTTACTCTCTTGAAATCGTGCCGGTTTATATGATGACCCCTTTGGAAAGATTCATATGCAGTAAGTTTTTATTCTAGTCAGAGCTGCTTAATATTTTTAATGTCTTTTCTTACTGTAACACATAAAGCTAACAGACTTTTTATCCTTATCATCTATAGATTTACTGTTTGTCGGTTTCCTTGTTTACCTGTCGACTGCTTGTTATATCTACCTGCCTCAGCATATTAACTCTATTGCAAAACGTGCTTACTATTATTACTATGGAAAAGAAGCATATGACGATGTCTTACTTTAAAAATTCTTGGGAAATATAAGAGAAATCTATTTCATTATATAATCAACACTTTCACACACTTTCTTTTAATTCACGCTTTACTACTCAAATCATCCTTACTACATTCTAAGGTTCAAAATTTAAACTTTATGAATCATTTTTTTTTTATCTATCCTTCTATTTAATTATTGTTTTTGCTACAACTCTTTAACGCTTCTCGAAATAATACAGCTGATTTCATTGTTTTTGTTTCTATTCTTATTTGTATTTTTATTTTTCTATTGTCTGTTTGGTTTCTTGTAGAAATAAAAATTATACAATTATGAAATACAATGTTCTTTATTTTTATTAATTTTATTTTGTTTTTATATTTCGAAATTAAACTTGTTTTCCACTTTTAGTCTTTTATAATAAGAAACAATATTTATCAAAACTAAATAAAAAGTTTTTTTATGCAACGTTGGGATATTTACGGTTAAACAAGTCCTTCCAATCGTCATTATTTCCATTTCCTACTACTGGTGACTGTACTGGAGTTATATCAATCAAATTTGTTCCTGTCAAGCTAGAAGAAGCTAATTGTTTTTGAGTCTGGGTGGCATTTGAAGTCGAATTATTTTGCTGTCCAGAAAGTATTTCAGGATACCTTTTTTCCTCGTCAGAATATGTGCGATTCTCTGAGTCAGTAAGAGTGTTTTGACTGGTAGTCATTGAAGAAAGTCCAGAGTCAGGACGTTTAGGAGATTTTAAATGGGCTGGCTTGTTGGGCTTAAGAGGCGGTTTTCGAGAAGGATTTGATGAGTTTGAAAGGCTAGATCCTTCAGTTGAAGAAGATGCAGAGGATATTGTTGACAATTGTCGTTTGTGATGAAACTCTAATGGTCTTTTCAAACGATGGGCTCTGGAGCTTGATGCGTCTACTGTCTTACTTCTTGATAACTTGGTAGTACTCATATTAATCATCTCTTCACCGTCTTCACTAGTCGTATTATTTTGAGAGTCTTTGTTGGCGCTGTTTCCTGCTGAAGAGAAGTCTTTCATTTTTTGGATTGTTTTTTTATCAATCTTTGAAACCTTATACTTAGGCGTTGGTTGGACGTTTGCATTATCTCTAGGTAAATCTAATGAACTACTAGCTTTGCGATAATGTGCCTTGACCATATTTCCAGAGTATGATTTGGCATGTGTAACAGGCCCTCCAAATTCATCCCCACTACCAGAACTAGATCCGCTATTAGAATCAGTGTATTTCCCGTATCCAGAGGCAGTCTTGACTGGTGGTGGCGAGGTCCTATGACTCATCAAGGCCTGAATACGACTATGTATTGAAGAATTACCACGTATTCCGCTTGACGAAGGATGTCTGCTCAATGCTGAAAATTTTTCATAAGTGGGAGATGGACCTCCAGAAGAGGAATAGTCATCTATGTCACTACCGTATGTCCCCAAGCTATCAGAAGAGTATGAATATCTATTTTTTTTCATGTTTGACAAGTTATTACCTTTGTAGTTGCTATCGGAATAATGATTGTTTCGTGAATAGCTAGCAGACCTGCTACCACTGCTGTCAAACTTTTTTAGAGCATCACCAATTTTTTTCAACGAGACACTTGACTTTTTTGAATGAGAAGAGTTTCGTTTCTGTTCTTCATGTCTATTGGATGCCCCACCACTTGGTGATCGATTATGCCTTGACCTCCCTGTATGGTCGTTGTCCAGAGCTTTCAAAAAATCCACGCTGTTTTCAATATAGCCATCATCTTTATTATCAAAAACCATCAAACTTGACTTTTCAGATAAACCGGTAAGTAATGATTTCAGTTTGTCTTTGTCATCAGTTTGAATTGGTTCAATAAGTACGTCATTTTTTTGCTGAAGTTGTGAACTACTTTTGGTTTTGGGAAGAACAAGATGTGGAGGGGGGACAGGTGGCTTTTGGGAATCATAGTCACTAAAATCAAGTAATGAATCTGAGTTTTGCATATACATAGATACAGGACGGGGCTTAGAAGATTCATCAGGCTGCCTCTGGTTCCATGAATTCTGATTAGGTGCCTGAGGGGTATACGACAGTCTAGACTTTTCTTTTAAGCTAGCATAAGAACTACGTCCACGAGGAATACCATCTACAACAGGATCGTCATCTGAAGAAGACGAAGAGGATGATGAGGAATATCTAGATTCAATTTTCTCTTTAGGAGCGGCTGGCGTATGAGAGCGGCTTGCCACAGGAGGAGTCATTACACCTTGTGAAACCATCGTAGGTTTGGAGTAAGATTGTTGCTGCTGGCTAATTGAAGCTGTCTGTGAGTTAAGGGGAGCATAGGAATGTTGCTGTTGATTTTGAGGAGATTGAACAAACGTATAGCCCTGAACTGGTGACGCTTGAGGATAAGTGACAGGAATTTTTGGTGTGGTTGAAATTGATGCCACATTTGAGTTAGTATATGATTGTGCTCCTAACCAAGGAGAAGTAGATGGCAAAGGTTGAGAAGGATCAAAAGATGCAGATGCAGATGTTGAAAGATTAACAAGTGACTTTGAAGAATATGAGCTGCTTTGTTTAGAGGGTATTGGTACAGGGGTAGCAGCTGGTGCAACAGAAGGAGTAGAGCTAGAAAATGTAGATGAAGGTGTATTTTGGTTATAGTTTAACGATTGTTTTTCAAGGCTCATTGTAAGTTCTTCAATTGTTGGATATTTTGAAGTAACGTTATCTGTGTTAAATTTTTCAGAGTCAAAATCTTGATCTGATAATTCAGAGCTTAAGTCGACTCCCATTTGGCTTTCAGTTGCGTTGAATGGATCTGTTAAATTATGTTGAGTACTCTGTGCACTAGTTGGATCCACGTTGTTCTGAGGTCTTCCTCGATACATTGGAACAACAGTTGGAATTTTGGGTGCTTCAGTGGGTTTCGAAGGAATAACTGGAACGGCACCACGCTGAGGGGGAGGCTGTTGTTGTTGGGGAAAGTTCGCAGATGAATCTGAAGAAATTGAATTTGAAGAAGGTAGTGCTTTGGATGTTGATTCAGATGTACGTTGAGTTGAAGTTGGTGATACATAAACATCTTTGAGATTCAACTTTAGTCCTCTCATATCATAAATTTCTTTCAAAACTGCGTAGATATTCGGTCTGTTTCTAGGGTCTTCGCTCAAAGTAGCACATATTAATCGTTTCAGCCTATCAGAAAAGTTTGGTTTTGAAGGAAAAGTAAATTTGGCATTTAAAATTGCAAGATCACCACCTTTCTCAAAAGGAGTAGTATAATAACAGAGCTTATAAATAAATACACCAAATGCCCATATATCAGACTTTTCATCAATAGGAAAGCCTCTTGAAATGTCGACCATCTCAGGAGATCTATATTGAACAGTTGTTCTATTTTGAAGGTCATGTTCCAACATCTGATATTCTTGAGCATTTCTTGGTGGGCGAAGTATAGGGGATGCTGACCCAAAATCGCACAGTTTGAATACACCATCTCCTGATATTAAAACATTCTCAATTTTTAAGTCACGATGTATTAAAGGAGGATCTTGATAGTGCATATATGCAAGGCCGGAGCCAATATCACTGGCTATTTGTAAAATTTGAGCTTCAGAGAGTAGATCTCGTAAATGTGCGTTCATATAATCTAATAGACCATGGCCGGAACAATATTCCATCAAAACAAATACTTCATAACCTACACCAGTTGCCATTCTAGCAGCATGAGAATCGACATACTTCACAATATTTGGGTGTCCATCTAATCGTTGCTACATTTGATTGAAGAACAAACACCATTTGTTGGTAGAAGTATTATAGTTAGTAAAAGTATATATTGCGTCACTGAAAAATATAGTTTCAAAAACAAAAAACAAAGGAAGTTCAGAAAGATGTAAAAAAGATAACAAGTTCAGATATAACTGAAAAATATTTATAAGCAAAAAATAGATAAATAAATAAAAAATGGAAACTTTATAATATTGAAAAGTAAGTAATTTTAGATTGCAGCAAAATAGGTGAAATTGGCATACCATTGCAGAAACTTCAGCTCTTAAAAGATTCAGTTGGACCTTGTCGGGAACCATAACTCGCTTCAGACAAGCAATTGGATTGCCGTCTGCAAAAGGAGGATTCATATAAACAACATAGACATGGGCGTAGCCTCCGACAGAAAGAAAGTTTTTAATGACTGCACTGTGAGATCCCACTACAAGTTGGGTTCCTGGAGGATATGCTCCAGGAGGAGGAGTCTGAGGCATTGTGTGGGATTGAAGGTTGAATCTAAAGTGTTAAAGGAGACAATATGAAATATTAAATATGCTGAGATATACGGTGTCGGGTTCCTCAAAATAATATGACTGTATTGAAAAGAAGGGACGCTTAAACAGACAGAAGTAAACAACGTCTTGTGTTTGACAAGAAGTTGAGTTATGAATACGAAAAAAAAGCCTAATATTAGGTTTTTTGGTGGTGGTGGCATTGGGATATGTCAGTTACACGTTGCGTTGTAATTGTAACACTCAAATACGGCTGACCTTTTGGCTACTACTGCTTTTCAAACCCGCAAAAAACAAAACTAGAGTCAATTTTATTGTTAGTTATACATGAACTGAACTAAAAAGATTTATCAATCACACTTTAATATCTGATTCAAAAATGTATTCGTCAAAACTGTTTATGCTTGCTTCAACTAGGAGAATGAATCTAAATTTTCAAAGGCAAAGGTTTTACGCTACCTCAGCACAAAAGCCAAAGGTATGATTCTCTATCTATATATTAATGCTATCTATTCACTAACCAAGCTCTATAGTTGACTCTCTCCGATATTTCATATCCTGCATCAAAGGTATTCTTGTATGCTTTTTTTACGTATTCACTTTTACACGCTATTTGGTGGAATCTAAAAGTTGAAGAATCAGAAGCTGACTGGAAAGGTAAGAGCTATCATTTTGATTTACAAACTTATAAATATTAGTTTCTAATTATATATTTTTTTTCAAATTCACTTGAACTAGAAAAAAACGACTTGCTCGAAAAGAAAATTTATGAAAAGGCAGATGAGATCAAGTCAACTCTGAAAAAGGTGTAGTTTAAACACTAAATTTTAACTTGATAGAGTTGGATATGGACTACAACACTTGTACATTATATACGTTGAAAATGATTTGTTATTTAAATCAAATTAGTCTAAACCTGGTTTCAAATAAGTTTAATTTAAATGTAAAAAGCTCTTAGTAGCGTCATCTTTGTCTAAATAGATTAGCATTTAATAGCTGATTTTAACGCAAAATCCCACTACGTGTGCGATTCTCAAATAAAAAATAAAAAAATAGAAAAAAAGTGATTATGTAATTAAAAGACAACTCATTACGATAAAAATACGCTCACCTTCCATACTGGAGCTTTTCCCATACATATGATTAAACATAATAGCAATGGCATCGACAGAAGAGACAAAAGAAGATAACCATTTGCAAGATATTGTAGTACATTTACAGCAACTTCTATTAGCTGATAATGTACTATCAACACATGCTACAGAACAAAAGTCTAAATTATCAACATCTTCAGATGACTATTTGGATCAGTTAGCACCCCTTATCAGAGATGCCCTTTCTTCCAATCAAGTAGAAGAATTGCGAAGTGGGATTGATGCTATAACCAAAGCTAAAGATCAAGAAATTGAACAACTTTGTAATGGTAATCAAAATGTAAGTGACCCGATTAAGTTTATTATTCTTTATAACGCGGTTTCTGACATTACTTTTTTCAACAGGAATATATGTTGTCGATTGAAAAGCTGGGTGCTGTTACATCTAATGCCAATAATTTAAAAAGGGATGTTCTTGAGTTGAGTCGAAGTATGCAACAAACAGGAAACTTTTTGGTGAACAAGGTAA
Source organism: Magnusiomyces clavatus CNRMA 12.647 (assembly GCA_000817185.1). Lineage (NCBI taxonomy): Eukaryota > Fungi > Ascomycota > Dipodascomycetes > Dipodascales > Dipodascaceae > Magnusiomyces > Magnusiomyces clavatus. The sequence continues at coordinate 11,166 of CBXB010000142.1, forward strand.
GAAAAGTGAAAATTTGAGAATTCATACATTGTTCTAACTTTTTCGTTTTGTGCTTTGATTTTTTGTAGAGAAAAATATATCTAGACCACCAGTCTACTAGGATTAACATTGACATGGCGATTGAGGCTGTCACGGCATGTCTGCAAGTTCTTGACATTACAAATAAGGTATACGAGTTAATAAGAATTGGTCAAAGATTTGCTGCATTGAAAAGCTTGGACGATTTGCAAAATATTCACCTGAAAGAAGTTCAAGATTTTGGATTTGCCCAGCTAATAAATAAGAATGCGCCTGCGTTGACAAAAGTTGTAAGATCAGATTCTCTTGCAGAGTTAGATGAGTGGATTGAAAATCTCAATACCTTAAGTAGCAAGGTTGGATATGCAGCATTTGAATACATAGACTCTCTTCGCGAGGCATGGAGAAAAAAACAGATGAAAAAACCTGGATTGAGCAAATACAAATTTAATTCTCCAGTTGAGCTATCTTATCGTGAAACAGATTTCAATTACTTAGAGAACTCCAAAGTTTCTGAGGATTTATCGGCGCTTTATGAGTGCTCATTAGTTCATGCTTCTCTTGGCTTATCGATGGATTTCCACCAGCACTTTGAAACTCAATTGAAGATTAAGAAGGACAAACTTATTCCTTCAACCCTTAAAATTAATCTATCAGAAGATGTCAATAGCCTCAATGAGTCGCTTAAGGAAATTGAGGATGTTCTTGCAGCAGCTGCAGGCTTTGAAATTCTTGACAAAATAATATCAAGAAGAATCGCAGGTTTGAGGCCTGATGATAGCGTTGATGAGTTTTGGCTTGAAAACTCTCAAGTTCTAATTTCAAAGCTAAGAGACTCAATAAAAGATTTGAACAACCTTGAAATTCTCCAAGAATTGAGAGCAAAAATAATTTTGTTCATCCATGTGATGGAGGTGTTTAACTTTGACGTCATTGGAATGCAATCGCTCATGATTAGACTCTTCAAACAGTACATGGATTTATCAAAAGAGGTGTTTGTCAAAAAATTTACTACAGATCTTGATAACGATGACTATATGCCTATGACTGCAGCTTCAAGTTCAGAGTTTGAAGAAATAAGCAGAATCGTTTGGGTAAAGCCTGATAATTTTGGTGGCTCTTCAAAACAGGAATATCCAAAAATGCTTTACTTTTCTCAGATTTATGTTCATTTTTGCACGTATATTCGTGAACACATTAAAAGTCTTGAAGACTTCATGAGTGACTTGGATATTGACGATGGTTTAGTCGAAGACTTAATTAAAGACACAGTAGATTCCATCTTGGTTGAAAATGTCTGCAAAGCCTTTGAAGAACGCCTGAGTTCTACAACAAGAGAACAAATTGTTCAAATCTTGCTTAATCTGGAATACTTTGAGTATGCTTCAGGTCAAATAGAGAAACTCTTGCAATCTCATCGAACGTCTGGTAGAACTATATCAGTTTCACTACGTGGTACAGAAGCATTTAGGGCAGCCCGCAAATTGGCTGAAGCAAGAATTTTTGAGCTTGTCAATAGCGTCGTTGACGATTTCTTGGATATAGCAGATTACGACTGGCTTACAACCACAAAGAGTACACAGCCAAGCACATACTTGTCAGAAATGATTAACTTCTTAAAGACTATGGTCAACTCCACCTTAATAAACCTTCCACATAGCGTCAAAAGTTTTCTCTATTTAGATGCTTTTGATCATTTGGCATCTTCTTTACTTAAATTCCTTGTTGAGGCAAGTAATGATCTAACTCCAACAGCAGTTGCAAATTTTGATATGGACGTTAGATTCTTGGAGGATTTTGTGAATGAAATTGCGAGGGATAGCAACGAAATGAGTTTAACCACTACATTCACGGAATTGAGACAAAGTATTGATCTGTTGAGAGCTGAAGACATGAATGAATACAATAACACTATGGTTAGAATGAAGAAATATGATCGTGTCAAGCCTGAAAATGCCCAAGCTTTGTTTCAAAAGGCTGCAAACGCTGTTAGACATCAACATCAGTCTAGTGTAGGATCAATATCAGGGCACTCTCCGCAAAATTCTATCAGCTCTAAACCAGGTAGATTCAAACGATATTACAAGACAGTTGAAAAGCTTACAAACAGAGATTGATGGTACTTTTATGATTCAAATTTGTTCTTTTTTTTCCGTAATATATTCCTGTACTTTATAATATTTATATTGACACAAAAATTTTTTAGCAATTAAGTGGGTAATAATGATGAAAATACTTAAGTTTCTAAAGGTCTTTTTAATATTATTAAAATTATATATATATTATTCTAGATCAATGATATCAAGGAAGGCGTTAGTGGTTTAGCGGTAAAATTCGTCGTTGCCATCGACGAGCCCCCGGTTCGACTCCGGGCTGACGCATTTTTTTAAACTTTTCAGGAAAAGTAAAAAAATACTAAAGAGGTAATGAATAAAATACGCGTTTTGTTTTGTTTATTTTTGTTATTGATTTGATAATCGCATATTTTCACACAACAAAAAAGTTTTGATTCAACTTATAAAATTTTTTTTAAAATACCATAAAATTTTTGGATTCAACATGTCGATTAAACCACCTAGAAATGGTAAAATGAGAGGATATAAACCCTCATCGAAACCGTCGATTTCGGGAGTTGGCGTTCCAATGGAGGCCACTTCTATTAGTCAAAAATTTGAAAGCGTTCACATCACAGATCAATTAAACGAAAAGCTGGGGTTTCCTAGATACGAATCAGGCCCAAAGAAAGTTGGCTGGTTAGTTAATATGCATAGTGTAAGTTTTTCCATCCCTTTGGATACTTTTAAATTATATGCTAATCTGTTTTCTTGTATCAACAGACTACCAGACAGCTAGACAATTCAGTTTTAAATGGTAATGCTGGCGTCGATTACTACTTTTTAGACGAAGAAGGTGGCGGCTTTTCAACAACTGTCTTTTACGACCCTTATTTTTTAATTCTTGGGAAAGTAAGTATTTAGTCTTTATATATATAGATGGTAAATTTCTAACAACAATTATAGAAAGGATATGAAACCGAAATTGAAGATTATTTAAAAAAGGCCCTTGATGGGATTCTGAAATCAACAACTCGCATTCAAAAAGAAGATTTGAAACTGGTAAGAATCATTTATTGTTAACTTTTATTAAACAGTACCATATTAACAGTATGTTCATAATAGCCAAATCATTTGCTGGGCCATAAACAAATGCTTATACAGCTAAACTTCCATAATGTCACTGATCTATTAGCCGCCAGAAAACTTATTATGCCGCTGGTTAAAAAAAACAAAGAAAAAAAGGAGATCAAAGATTCATACGAAGAAATAGCATTATCTAGTATTAACAATGACTTAGAGGATTCGTCAAACAACCAAAAAATTATTCAAGATCCATCAGAGCTCATCTACGACATTAGAGAGTACGATGTTCCTTACCACGTACGAGTGGCAATTGATAAAGATATCCGAGTAGGAAAATGGTACACTGTAGAATCGAAAGCAGGAGTAATTGAGCTGACGGAAATGCCTGAAAGAGAAATTCGTGCTGATCCAGTTGTTTTAGCCTTTGATATTGAAACCACAAAATTACCATTAAAATTTCCTGATGCCACCATAGACAAGATAATGATGATTTCATACATGATTGACGGTGAAGGTTTTCTGATAACAAACAGAGAAATTGTCTCGCAAGATATTGATGATTTTGAATATACCCCAAAACCTGAATATAAAGGTGTTTTTACTATTTTCAATGAACCAGATGAAAAATCGTTAATTCTTAGATTTTTTGAGCATATACAAGACGCAAAACCTTCTGTCATAGCTACCTTCAATGGTGACTTTTTCGATTGGCCATTTGTTGAGAAACGAGCTGCAGTTAACGGAATAGATATGTACAAAGAAATTGGCTTTAAGATTGATTCTGAGGATGAATACAAGTCTGCCCATTGTTGTCACATGGACTGTTTTAGATGGGTAAAGCGAGATTCTTATCTTCCTCAAGGCAGTCAAGGTTTAAAAGCTGTAACCACTGCCAAGCTTGGTTATAACCCAATTGAAATAGATCCAGAGTTGATGACACCCTATGCTATTGAGAAACCACAAACCATGGCTGAATACTCAGTATCTGATGCTGTTGCTACTTACTATCTATATATGAAATATGTTCATCCATTTATTTTCTCGCTTTGCAATATTATTCCTTTAAATCCTGATGAGGTTTTAAGAAAAGGCACTGGTACCTTGTGCGAAATGTTATTAATGGTTCAAGCATATAAAGGCTCAATTGTTCTTCCAAACAAGCATACGGATCCCGTAGAACGTTTCTACAAAGGGCACTTATTAGAGACTGAAACATACGTTGGTGGTCATGTCGAATCTCTTGAAGCAGGTGTTTTTAGAAGTGACATTCCATCAAAATTTGAGATCGATCCTACAGCTGTTGATGAGGTTTTGAATGATCTTGATAACGCTTTGACTTTCAGCATTGAAGTAGAAGCTCAAAAAAAACTAGAAGATGTTACAAACTACGATGAAGTCAAAGAATCTATTGCAAAAAAATTACTGGAACTTAAAAACAATCCAAACAGAACAGAAAAGCCATCTATTTATCATGTCGATGTTGCATCCATGTATCCAAACATTATGACAACTAACAGATTACAACCTGATTCAATGATAACTGAGGAAGACTGTGCTTCCTGTGATTTCAATCGACCAGGGAAAACATGTGATAGAAGACTTCCGTGGGCTTGGAGAGGAGAATATTTTCCGGCTAAAATGGATGAGTACCTCATGATTAGAAGAGCATTAGAAAACGAAGTATTTCCTAGTAAAAATCCCAACGCACCTCCAATACCTTTTCAAGAGCTTTCCCCGTCTGAAAAAGCAGCTCAAATAAAAAAGCGGTTGACCGAATACTCAAGAAAAGTATACCACAAGATCCACCAGACGGAAACAATTGAGCGTGAGGCAATTATTTGCCAGCGTGAAAATCCATTCTACGTCAATACCGTTAGAGATTTCAGAGATAGAAGATACCATTTCAAGACACTTCAAAAAGTTTGGAAAAAAAAGGCCTCTGAAATTGAAGATAACGACGTAGCTGCAAAAGAAGATGCGAAAAAAATGATTGTTTTATACGACTCGCTTCAATTAGCTCACAAGGTTATTCTCAACTCTTTCTATGGTTATGTTATGAGAAAAGGTTCTCGTTGGTATTCTATGGAAATGGCTGGTGTTACTTGTTTGACTGGGGCCACCATCATTCAAATGGCAAGAAGCTTGGTCGAAAGACTAGGGCGACCTTTAGAACTTGACACTGATGGTATCTGGTGTATCTTACCTGGCTCATTCCCGGAGAACTTTACATTTAATTTGAAAGATGGAAAAAAAATATTTGTTTCTTATCCATGTGTAATGTTAAACCACTTAGTTCACGCACGATTCACAAATCATCAGTACCAAACTCTGATTGATCCAAAAACTTTTAAATACTCTACTATGAGTGATAACTCCATTTTCTTTGAAGTAGATGGTCCATACAAAGCCATGGTCTTGCCGACATCTAAAGAAGAAGGGAAGGGTTTGAAAAAAAGATATGCAGTCTTTAACGATGATGGTTCATTGGCTGAACTTAAGGGTTTTGAATTAAAGCGACGAGGTGAATTAAAACTGATTAAAACATTTCAGAGTCAGATTTTTAAAGAATTTCTCAATGGCACAACGCTCGAAGAATGTTATGGTTCTGTTGCTCGAGTTGCAAATAGTTGGCTCGATATTTTGGAATCAAAGGGAGCTACTCTTGATCGTGAAGAGTTACTGGATTTGATTTCCGAAAATAGAAGTATGTCAAAGAGTTTAGAAGAGTATGGAGACCAAAAATCTACGTCCATTACAACTGCTAAAAGACTAGCTGAGTTTTTGGGTGCCAGTATGGTTAAAGATCGCGGTCTTAATTGTAAATATATTATTTCCGATAGACCATATGGGGCGCCTGTTGCTGAACGAGCCATTCCTGTTGCCATTTTTTCAGCAGAAAAAGGCGTAAAAAGTCATTATATAAGAAAGTGGCTTAAGGATCCTTCTCTCGACGAGTTTGATCCTCGTGCTATTCTTGATTGGCAATACTACTGGGAACGTCTGGCATCCACTATTCAAAAAATCATTACAATTCCTGCGGCTCTTCAAGGTGTTGAAAACCCAGTCCCGAGAATTCCCCATCCTGATTGGCTTGAAAGACGAGTTAATGCCAAAAATGACAAATTTAAGCAGAAAAAACTTTCCAGTTTTTTTCAAAAGGCACTTCCAAAAGATGATTCAGCTAAAATTATCGATATCGAAGATATTGGTAAATCAAAGGGACAACTAGCTGCAGCAAGTAGCATGCCCAAAGTTGGTAAGGTTTATAAGGCATCTAAGAGAACAGTTACTTCTGTAGACGTTGAAGCTCCAGAAGAAGAGTTTACAACTCTTTCCTCAGAAGCTCCTTCTATCGATGGACCATACTCAGAATGGCTCAAATATCAGAAGCAAGTCTGGAAGCTTCAAAAGCAAGAGCGTGCAAGGCATAAGCAAGTATTTGGTCAGACTACAGCTCTTCGTTCTACTGGTATTGCTGGTATGATTCAGAATCAGGTTGAACAAGCATATTCAAATGAAAATTGGAGCATTGTTCAAATTGCGCCTTCTGAAAGACCAGGAGAGATTAAGGTTACAGTATCAATTACAAACAAGTTGCAAACTGTTAAGGTCAAAGTTCCTCGAAAATTCTACGTCAACTTCAAAACTGGCCATCGTGTACCCAGTTTGGAAGAAATTCAAGACCAACTGCCTAATTGCAAAATTGAGCGAGTACCTACAATGGTTCTTCCTGACGGTTCAACCTCTACAACTTTAATACGTGTTACAACGACTGAAACTATATTCATGGAACAGATGAACCGTGTAGACGGAATTTTACGGCATCCTCTTGTAGAAGGCATTTATGAGACAAGCATTGACAGTGTTCAAAATGCAGTACTAGAGCTTGGTATATGTTGCCGTTTAGACGACTCACAACCAGGGTTATTGGGAAAAGGTTTGGCATCAGGATTCAACCTTGATTGGCTTATTCCTGTTAGGGAAGACAAAAATCAAAGACGAAACTTACCTTACCTTGATTCTATCAGCTTCCAGTACATTCACATTGTTCATATTTCATTTTCTGATTACCAAGTTGTGAATATCATTTCTACAAATAACAGCAAAGCATTTACATTAGTACTTCGTCCAACTTCACAGTCTCAATCGTTGCCAAATCTAGGACGTATGTATAGCAACATGTTGGAAGAGAAAATATCCCGAAGTAGATGTGACAAAGACCCAAGACAGGGCCGTTTTATCACTCTTCCCGATCAACTTGAATTTGAGGATTTCACTTTTAACAATACATATCGCTTTTTTGCAAAGATAAATAAAATTCTCGAAATATTACAAAGCGAGCGTACTATACAAACAATAGCCGTACTACAATCACCTACCCCGGAACGAATTAAAACTATGGTTCGAGCTATTAATGACTTCCCTATATGCCAATTAAGAGAAGTCGATACAAATACTTTACCTATTATTGCATGGCAATCTATTGCCGGGAAAAAGTTGCTTTCTCAGTTTTTTGGTCTTGATAAGTGGCTGCTCCATCTCCATGAATTGGCCAAGTACAGTCAAATACCAATCTGTAACCTGACTTATGATGATATGAGATATGTAATGGATGTGAGCTATGCAAGAAGATTAAGGTCGAATGGTCTTGTATTGTGGTGGTCTCCCAGGTTCTTACCTGATGAAGGGGGCAAAGAGTTTGATTTTACAGCCCTTGCTGAGTCTGAGGTAGCTGAACTTCCAACTGTCAACAACCCAGGACTTCATACTTCAGTTTGCATTGATTTGGATGTACAAAATTTGATGATCAATACAGTGTTGACTTCATCACTTATAATGAATGCAGAAGGAACAAATAGTGCCATTAATACTACAATTGTTGAGTCTAACACTCGAAACGGAACAGTTGAAGAAATGGTCATTCCATTTGTCGAAGATGCCTTCTCTACTCCTGCAATCACAGCATTATCAAGTATTGTTAAAGCATGGTGGAACGAAGCTTTAAGAGAAGATGAAGGATTTGCCGCTACGTATTCAGATTCAATGCTTAGTAGCTTTCTATCATGGGTGTCGTCTAGAAGCTCTTTTATGTACCATAAGCAACTTTACCAGCATGTACAAACACTATGCAAAAAGGTTTTTATCCAACTTTTAAGAGAATTCCGCAAGGTTGGTTCTAGAATTGTGTTTGCCAATCAGTCACGAGTAGTTATTTTGACATCGAAGACAAGTGTCGAAACAGCCTATTCTTATGCCAACTATTTGGTCAAATCAATCAAAAGCAAGTCATTTTTTCATTTTTTGGACATTAACATTTCTCAGTATTGGGGCCGACTGCTATGGATGGATGACGTCAACTACGGTGGCTTGCGATGTAAGGATATTGGAGCTGATGAAGAAAGCACGAAGCTGCAACTTGTTATGAACTGGGATCTGAGCGAGTTCTTACCTACGAAGCTCTCTCGTGAGTTTACCAAATGGGTGTCGGCATTTATCTATGCAGTTGACGAAAGGTTTAAGGCTTCATTGATGGATGTAGATGGTGATAATGAGCAAGAAGAGGCTCGGCCTACACAGATTCCCAATAGCGAGCAAGATGATAGCAATATCCTCAAGGGTGTTGCCAAGTCGCTTGAGAAACAGCTACTTGCACGGTTCAAGTCGCTTATACAGCAACAGTACATGGCGCAATCGGTTAATTTGGAAGAAGCTGAAGTGCAAGGCAACTTGGAGGCCATCCAACTTGTGGATGATTTTGCTGTTGTTGACCACCCCGGGTCGATAGCTGACGCACTAGAGTCTGCGACAAAAATCTCTAAAAAGAATCATAGCAGCAACAACATTGCAACTAGTTTTGGCAAAGCCGGTAGCGTGAGCGTTAGCATCAATAACAATATGGTGCTTCAGCTGGCCAAGTTTCTCTGTGCTGTATTTGCTCTGGCCAAGCCAATAGAGTTGGAAGTTCGGTTGGTGCGCCGCCATCTGCTAGCATTGTTTGAAATCCGTGAATTCAGCATGGACGGCAACTTTACCTATCCAGTGTCGTCACTTAAGATCCCCAACTACACGTGCGGATACTGCTGCGAAGTTCAAGACGTGGACATCTGTCGCGGGGTGTCACGCAGGCTTAAGCTGCAGCGCCTTCGTCACAGCAAGAATGGTAGCGCAAGCAACAGTAAGCTTGTTTTCTCTCTGGGGTCATGTCAAGAGTGCGGAAAAGAGCTCAATCGGGTTGAGCTGGAAGAGCTGTTAATCAAGCAGGTATATAAGATGCTGACACAGTATCAAGTACAGGACCTTAAGTGCGTCAAATGCAAACGAATTCGGGAAGACGACATGTCAGAGCACTGTTCATGTTCGGGAGAGTGGGCAGAAACCGTTCCACGATCAGAAGTTCTTAAACGAATGGCTATATTTTCACATGCTGCGCATTTCTATGGATTAAAGCTTTTACAGGAATTAGTAGATGAAATGTTATAATAGTTATTTATATTACAGTCATCATAATATGTATAATGAATGATAGGTACTATATGTATACAATTAATTAAATTTTTATTATTTATAAATTATTTTCAAAATAAAAGTAAACAAAGCTAAACAATAAATTTATTGTTTAATATCTTATAACATAAAAAACAACAATCAAAAAACATCAAAACCGACCTTTTTTTCCATCATTTCTACATTATCTTATTTTTTTATTATTTTTACAATGATTTTTTTTCTCTTGCTTTATATTTCAACTGGTTTTTTTTTATGTATTTTTTTGTGACTGTTGTCAATTTTAAATTTTTATTTATTTGTTTGTTTTTTTCTTCTTTTTTTTTTTTTTTTTTTTTTTTTTTTT